>UXGC01000417.1:0-117403 GCA_900480045.1 Eurytoma adleriae
AACTGAAAAATCAGTGAAATTTCACTAATTTTCAGTGAATTTCAGTAAATTTCACTGAATGAGATTTAGAGAGTAGTGACCAAATATTAGCCGAGTATAGTAACGACTACTCTGTACGTCGAACATTGACCAAAAATTAGCCGAGTGTAATGACTACTCGGTGTTTCGCCTAGTGCATCTCAGCCGACGTGAGAAATCAGCCGCGGAAGACGGAGGCAAGTGGAACGCGGCTGCCGAGGAAAAGAACTACGAGACGCGGCCGGAATCACGGACGGAGGAGATCGGGCGAAGGAGCGGCCCGCATCCGCGCCAAAGTGGCCTTAATTGAAAGAGCAATTAAGCCGCGGCGAGAACTCGAGGATAAATAAGCGACCGCCTCTCCCCTCCAGGCTCGCGGATCGAGAGGAAGTCGGCGGAATTTAAATGGAGCGCCAAGACAAGCGGTCCCGCCGCTTCAATTCGACATCGCCGTCGCGGCCTCTCGTAATGTAGAAGAGTGAAAAAAACCAAAAAATTACACTATTCCCACGCTAAACTGGGTGGACTGAAATTTCTCTCTTATTCTAAAGTTAATTCGTTGAAAGAGTCAAATTTAAGCTTACTGGAGTGAAATTTGACAGTAGTTGACTCTACACTATAGAGTTTGCTAGAGTCTATTTTCATTCATGTAGAATTGAATTTGAATGCTTCAGCGAAGTAACTTTAAAGTAAGAGTGAAATTTCACTCCAGGCTATTGAGCATGCCAGTAAAAATCACTCTTTTTTCAGAAAAAAAAGAATGAAGAAGCTCAGTTTTTACACGAATCAAGTCGCATTTTACTCTTCCACATTTCGAGAGGCCGGACAAAAATACAAAACGCTCGAAAAAAAATGGAACGAGCGGTAATTTCGCTGGAAGCGGACGAGGGTAAAAACGACGTCCTAAGGCTACTCGCGAGTGAAAACGAAAGTGAGCGATGTGTAAAAGAAAGCATCGCAGAGGATTTAAAGAACAAGACGGATCTCTACTTTTCTCGCACTTTGTCATCCCGCAATCCTCGTTACACCCGCCAATTTCGTCGTCGGCGCGTCGCGCGATTTAGCCGCTCTTGAAGCTCGAGCGATCATCGCTCAACCCCCGAGCAATTACGAATTTCACTCGAGGCACACGCGCGTCCGGCCGAATTTCCGGATCAACGCAGGGGGGTCGCCGTCGGCTTCGATAAACTCGGACGCACACGGCCGCGGCGCTCGAATTTCGCAAAAGTCCACTTTGACGCGGGGCACGCAGGCCGACTGAATAATTGAGCGGCGGCGCGTTACCCCGGCGCGCGGCGGCTCCTCGGCGCGCGATTTAAAGTTTCACGAGGGTCCGGCGTGCGCCGCGTGACCGGCGAGCGCGCCGCTCATCGGCCATTCCGTCAGTGGGTCGTGCGCGCATTTGAAATTCCGAACTCACCTCGACATGGGCGGCGTGACGGGCCCGCCGAAAGTCCGCTTAGCTCCGCGCAGTGGCAGCGTGCGCTGCGCCTCCAGTTGAGCGGTCCTCGTCGTCGGGGGGTGCGGGGGGGGCGGGAGGGGGGGGGGGGGGGGGGAGAGGGCGGCCGAGGTGTCGGACGACGGGTCAGCACACGCGAGCCGGCTAATCACCGATCCACTTGGCGCGCGTGCACACCTTGCGCGAGATCGCGGCCGCGCTGGCCATTAGCGGGGTGGCAGCCGTAGCACTGTCCGCCGCCGCCTCATCGGCGCGGCGACTCTTCCCTCCCCGCGGCCCTCGCTCTCTGTCTGTCTGTCTCTCGCTTCGCTGCCGCGGCTCTCGCCTGTCCTCTCGGCTCCGCTGCTGGAGCGCGCACTCGCGAGTCACGTGACAGTCCGGGTGGCGGAGGCCCGAGGCCGCTTGCGGGCGAGCGCCGGCGACGGCGGCAGCGGCACTGGGGGCGGCGGCAGACGCGTCCCGCTCGCTGGATGCAGCGCGAATGAGGGTTTGGTCCTGCGCAGCAGCGCCGCCGGCCGCGCGACCCTAAAACCTCGCCCCCACCCGCCGCCGCCGTCCCCACCCCCGAGGAGGGCGCGCGCGCGCGCACGCGGGCGAGCGGGCGAGCGAGCGCCTGGAAAAATCCGAGTCGCCGAATCGCGATTAGTCCTCGTTCAATTCAGCGCCGACGAATTGACCTTTGAGCAGGTGCGCGATCGATCGTATAGAGCGGGGGATGCAGGCGGGGAGAGCAAGACGTCACCGCGACGTGACGGATATAACGCGCGCGCGCTCGGCTGCATGCTCGGGTCGCGGCGCGCGCTCAACGCGTCGGAATCTCATCGTGGTTTATGGGGGGTCTTGATGATCCCCCCGCCCCCGCACGCGCACCCCTCGCGCCCCGAGTACAACGGGATTCCTTGGAGAGGCCGAGTAGCGCACGTGGCCTGTTACGGGTAGAGTTAGACGCCAATTGTTCGTTGGTGAAAAATTAATGAAAGTAAATGATTAAGAAATTTCTTAAGAAGTAGTCGTTAGATTAAAGCTGGACTAGAAGTTTTCAACTGTGGACGTGTCGGACCTTTAGTTTATGATCTACCGCAATTTATCTAAAAATATGTCCTGCCCCTCGATTATTGTCTTAAGTACCGGCTGCTCTTCGTCTCGGACTTTCCCTCTCTCTCTCTCTCCAACTTTCCGAGAGGAAGTGACTAGACGAAAAATTTACTTCGTGTGTAACGTACAAACACCTTCGGGATGATTTGCTTTTATTTTGAGGTCAGCCCACTGGACTCGCCATTAAGGGGTGTAGACTGACCCTGCCTTAAACGCGATTTTAATTTAAATAATTAGTACAATTTTACCACTTTCAAGTCTCCGGGAGTCTCCTGGCGACCTCAGGCCCTTCCTTGGACTAGATCAAGCAAGGACTGACGCGCTGACTCTATCAAACTCGCAGGGGGAACTTATCTTGTGAATTGTTTATGAAATGGTACTCCGGTTCCTCAGCTAAGTCCCGAAACTTGCGACATTTCTTGCAGAATTCGATTATTTATAGCTTTTAAATTACATTTTTTCACTAAATTTTCCTGCAAAAATTGAATGTTTCACGTTTTTAATTTTAGCTTTATATTTTAATTTTGTTTTTTTACAGAGTAACCTTTTTTTAATTTCATTTTTTAATAAAAACCTCATTTTGTCTATAACCTCGTGCAAAATTCATTAGAGTTGACGAGTCAGTATCTCGAGACGTCTCAAAGTGATTAAATTAAATTCTGTAAATTGTGAAACGCGTTTTTTAAAAATCGATTTTAAGACAGAGTTAGCTTACCCGCCCTAATGACCAGTCCAATAGTCTGATCTGGGACGAAACGCGCTTATATCGTATAATAAAATTTTGTACATTTCACGGCCTCTCGCAAAATTTTCCGGCTCGAGGTGGGGGTGGGGGGCGCGAGAGGCTCGCAATTAAAAGAGTATTAGTTTCGACGGGGCGCGCGGAGCTAGCACGCGATGTCAACATTAAGACACGCGTCAAAGGGTTAATTAAGTTAAAATTACGAGTGCGCGGCGCGCTGCCCGTCAGGATCGCCGGGCGCCCGACTTAATTAGCGTTAATGCGTCCCATCAGACGTTCTTCGTGCGGCTCGCGGCGCGCGGGGGACTAGCCCGGGGACAAACAAGCCAGCGGGGGCTACAGTAGTGATATCTTGGAGGCGACCCGCTTTACGCGCCTCTCCGGCTCTCGGACCTTCGGTCAAATCTCGCCGGCCACCCCCGGGGGGATCGCAGCGCGTTATCATTGATTCTTTTTTTTTATGCGCGGCGTAACGGCAGTTATAAAACGCTTGAAACATTTCGTGCGTTGAGGAACGCGACGCTGTTAATAATTTAAATCCGTTTATCTGATGGGAGCGGGAATGCAATAAAATGGGCTTTGAACGAGTGTCTTACCGCGCGGGGGATATATCTGCTTGTACATAATTAAACTTTGTTCGTGCGTGTAAAGTACTTTTAAAGATTTACGATATTTATTGGCATTACACGTATATACTTTAAAAGCTGTTATGTGAATGCAGGATTTGCAAAAATCAGCGCTTGGATTAACTATAAATGATTTTAAAATATTTAATGTTTGAAAAGTTTTATCTATTGTTTTTTATTTATTTTAAGCCATAAATGTATTTTCAATAAGATTAATGTACATAGTAAACTGTATCTTCACAACAGTCATATCCAACAAATCGGAAGTTGTTAAATAATTAAAATGTAATATTCGCAGAATTTCTAATCCACTAATTCAGTGTTAACTCTAATGCAGTCATATTAAATTAAATATGTATAAGCTACAATTTATATCGTGACATACATTTATAAAAATTAATATTTTTATGTGCGGTGAAAAAGAACCATTATTATTCTTCAAACATGCAACATTACCTTATGAGTGTAATAAAACAACAAAAATAAATTGCTAATATATTAAAGGCCTTCATGCGATCTAAAAATAATGTAAAATTCAGCATAAAAATTTTCGAGTAAAATTCATCCATCAAAAAAATGAAAGTAACATTACGCATTGTTAGCAGCTTCGAGTGGTGTCACCGCATTAATTACCCGTAGAATTTTTCCATGCCCTACCACTGCGAACGACCGGTCGAGAGGTTAAACTCGATGACCCATTAATTAATTGCCTATTAATCAAGCGGACGCTACTTCTGTCGGAGAAGCCACCTACAGAGGGGGAGAGTCGCGCAGTAGTTCGAGGCACGCACGGACGCGGCCCGCAGTAGTAACGGTCGGGCTCGAGTCAGCCGTCCAATTCCGCTCGGCCGGATTATATTGCGGATTCCCACGGTGTCCGGGGGCACGACTATCGCTAAAAATGTACCAAGGTATCAAGAATTTATCCCCCGGCGGCCGCGTGTCATTTACCCGACTCTTTTGTCCCCTTAATGGAGGAGATGGAGGTTCATTAACGGACCTCGCGGTTCCAGCCACTTTTTCGATCTTTCACGGGCATGTAATTTAGGGGATTTAGCATGCTAATGGCCTCGCGCGGCGAAATGGAGGGGGGAAAAGTGCGGTTTTAGCGTAAAAAAATTAAAAAATGGAGACAATTTTTTTATTGCTTTATGGTAGGCTGAATAAACATTTAAATGGGATAGAGCTAATGGAATTGAATTAGCTAAATAGAGACCGAGAAATTTAATTATCCTCGTTATTTACGTTATTATCACTGTCCTGATTAGATGGATTACAGATGAGACAACAAAAAAAAATGTCGGGTGAAAGAAAAAGTAATGTTATTATCCCTTGCGTTCTGCTGGAAATCGGCTAGTGCTCTCCAATCAATTAAACAATTTTTCGTCATTTTTCAAACTGACCATTAAAGGGGCGAAAAGTATCAGAACAATCATTTTATCGATAGGAGAAAACCAGATTGATTTAGTTCCTGTCAATTAATTCACAAACCTATTAAACGATTATCCAACTTTTAAAAAAGATTTATTTATCGCTCCACTAAACGGCTAATGCACACAAGCGCAGAAGCAATTCTATTGTCGACTTATCCGATTAATTAACGCGGAACACTATCATCGTCATATTACGCTGTAGCAACTTGTTATTGAAAAATTATCCCCTGCGTACCTTCTAAAACCCAGCGGCAAGGGTAATTTAATCATTCGCAAAAGGAGCTTAGTTGAAAACTAATTAATGAGTTTCCTAGATGAGGATCGCAACTTCGCATTGATTATTGATTCCCTCGCGGCGCTCCTTTTGTATTTTCCGTCGTCTCGCTCGCTTTGCACTGCACCCAAAGCCGCTTATTTTTTTTTCTCTACACACACGCGCACAGCCCACATACACACGTACACTCGCGCACGTACCTACACATATACTCACACGTACACACAATCAGATATAATAAATAAAAATAAATAAAAATAAAAAAAAAAGGAGACAGAAAGGACTCCACCCTCGGAATGTCGCGCGTAATCTCGTTGATTCATAGCCGAGCGAACAATCAAGGCGGGCGAGCGGGTGGGCGCGCGCGCGGGGTCACCGGCTTTCAGCCCCGGCCTTATCGGATCAGGCGAAAAACGAAAGACAAGCGGATGCGATTATCCGCCGTGGGGGGACTTAACTCGATTTCTCGCGAGCGCGCGCTTGCGCTGCAGCCTCGAAATTCGCGCGCCGGCGGCTAATGGGCCGATAATAAACCGGCGGCGCGGTTTTGTCGCGCGCGCGCGCTCGTCGCCCATTAAAATTGCATCGGCGGCCGCCGCGAATTATCGATGCGGCCCTTTCGCGCGCTTAAAAATAAAAAAAGCCGCAAGGCCTCCCGCGCCCGCCCGCCGATTCATTCATTGATTTCAAAGGTGAACTCGCGCGTAACACGTACGCGGGTGCGCGCGCGCGCGCGCGAGTGTACGGGGCGAAGGTAACGACAAAATCGAGGCCAGGCTAGACGAACGCGCGGCTATAACGAACGGTGTATAGAGCAAGTGCACGCGGCCGCCAAGATACGCTTTCAAGGCAAAGCGACTGCAGCTTTTCACGAATTCCTCCTTGATAATTATATAATCGCTGCTGAATTATTCAGCGCCCTTTCGCTCTCTTTTTCTTTTTTCCCCCCGCCGCGAGAGTCGCGTGAAAACCCGTACGGCCTAGTAAACGCTATACGACTTCGTTTTTTTTTTATTTTTTATTTTTTTTATTTTCGTGATCATTCAGCCGCGACTTTTTTATGCGACGATTGTTTCGATTTAATTCGTGTTTCTTTTTTTACTTCGCGCGCGCGACCGGACTGCGAAGCGAAAATAAACGCGCCGCATTGAATTCGCGCCGCTCGCGCTTGTTTTACATTTATTTTATAAATACGCGTTTCTTTCGCGATAAGTCGATTGTAAAATTTGCTTTAATTCGTAAGCAAAAAAGCGTATAACGATTTTAGCGTGCGTGGTTAAAAATTCTGTATTTCGATTTGAAATTACGCAAAATGTTTATTTTCTTTGACACAAAAAATGCGTTTAAAATACACTTTTTTGTGTTCTGTTGCATTAAATGTTAAACTTTTGACTTAGAATAAGTAAATATTCATTTAAGAAAAAATATCGCTTATTCACGTTTAGAGAAAATCTTTAACTAGTAAACAAATATTATGTTTTTCACAAAATAAATGGTTTGTAATTGAACGGATTCTTAAAACTGCGGAATAAAAGTACAAATGCGCCTGTGTAAAAACGAGACCCACAAAAATTTATATTACCACCTTTGTTACAATCGAGTTCACGTCGAATTTAAAAGTTTAATGCTCGCATAAAGTATGCGCGCAAAGCAAAAAATAATATAAATTTACATAAGATACCATTTTACTCCGAAGCATAAACAAATTTCGCATATAGCTCCTTCTTATCTTTCATACTTTGTTTCCGCGTCGAAAATACAGTAAAAAAAATGACTTATAGAACACATCCCAGGAGGAGCAATCCCGGAATAATTATGGACTCTTACGCGCGCGATAGTCGAGGGCGTACAATGTTACCCGCCGAAAGCTCGCGCACATCCCGCTAGTTCTAATCAAGCGCGGACCAGCAGCCTCCGTCCGTTGGAGTCCCGTCGGTCGAAAAGTTTTTCGCGCGGCGCCGGAATGAAAAGTTTCGCCCGCCGGCGGAAGGGGTGGCACCGCGGCGAAGTAGACGCGGCGAACTTCGGGGCAAGAGTCGTCGAATATAAATGTTTTCGCTCGCGCGGTGCGCACGGCCTCGCCGGTAAATATCGCAGGCGGCTAACTGTCGGCGATAAAGAAAAAAATATATAACGATCGAACGGGAGCGAGCGTATCTCGCTCGCGGCGACTGGTGGCTGCGGCAATCTCTCTCCCCGATGGGGGCGGCAATCGCACGATAAAGGACGTGGGCGGTTTAACAAGCCCGATCTTATTGGCCGTTAAGATTTGGAGGAGAAAAAAATAAGGAAAAGCAATAAGAAACGGACCGGTTATGTGCGCCGTTCGTTAAACGGAAGAAACTTCTTTGGACTTGAGTACTTTGCGCTCTTTCGTGTGTACAGAGTTATCGTGTATTTTTTTGCTTTTTGCGCGCGCGCGCGATTACAGCGACGGGTATAAAAACAAAGTTGGACAATAAAGGCAAATCTTTTCTTTTTCCTGTGTTTTTCAGTATATCGATTTTTATAATTGTTATCGTAACAATTTGAAAACTTTTTTGTTCAACTGCAATTATAGTTAGTTCAGTTTTAACTTTGAATTTAATTTTTTCCGCTTCATTATTTCATGGTAACGGATATAAAATTTGATTTGCATTAATTGCGCTGACTTTAAGAGTTGTTGGCTGTCTTCTTCTTACATAGAGTCTGTTTCTTTGAAACCATAACTAGAGCCTTTATATACTGTAGGTACTATATGCAGTAATAAATAAAAAGGTAAACATAATACTTTTCTTTAGCTGAAAGGTGTAAAGCTGATAAACTAAAAAGTAGAGTATCCAGTATAATTATAAAAAATAAATAATAAAGTAATATCTATTATTCAGCTACAGTTACATGCTACTAATTAGATATTTACCAATATATCACATACACGGTATGTTTATTTAAAGATACTAGCAAAATCCAACACGTTTTGCGCATTTTATTTTTTAACACCATTTTATCGGCAACTACTTCCACATAAGAATATACTTTTTAATTCATATCCTCCATATTAAAACGTATTAAACTAAATAGGTAGGTATAAATAGGTTAAAGTGCATTTTAATTTTTGAGGTTACATAATAAATCAAATTATCATTATATTTAATATGCGCAACCTTTAATGTAATTAGAAAATTAAAAAATTAATAATTATTTAATTAATCTCTTTAAATAAACACAAACCTTTGATGTTCGAAATTGAATTATAAAATTCATATAAAACCGGATATTTACCCATAAACCGTATTCAAATCTCGTCTTTAAAAGCTTCACAACACCCTGTCATCGTCTTTTAAGAGAAAAATTCAATGCACGCTTACCTAATCACATAATACACAGCCTCACAATCAAAGAATACGTATTACCGATAAAACTTCAAAACACACCTTCAAAAGAAAAACTTGAGCGACTTGAACTGCGATACACGTCTGCGCCATCCTGAGACGCGCGCACAAAAGCTCCACTCCGAGCGCACAGCGAAAACCACCTACACCCCTATACACTCGCGCATTTCCCCCGTCATTCTCGTCCATAAAAAAAAGCTCTCGCTTACTTTCCGCACTCCTCGGCCGGAATGCCGCGGGCGTCAAATTCGCAGCCCCGACCTCCGCTGAAAGTATTATCGCCCGCGCGTTTGAATAGCGATAATCGAAAGCTCGGCGGCGCGCGGGAGGAGGGGGGGAAAGCTCGCGCGACAATGCACGCCGGGTAATGGCAGCGCGGCCGGTTTGAATTTTAGCCACGTATGCGCGGATTTCCCGGCTAGCTCCGTAACGAAATTCCACCGGCGGCGGGACGCGCGACGCATATGCGCGCCGGCATTACGCCGCGCGCCGCGGCCATTACGGAAGAAAAGCGCTAAACTGCCGCGGCTCGGTATTTAGAGCCGCAATTTCGCCGGCGCGCGTATTTTTATCCCGGGCATTTCTCCCGGCGAGCCGCGACGATGACGACCTCCTGCCTCGAGCGCTTAATGCACGCCGGCGTTTCTTCCTCTCTTTTTTTTTCTTTCTTTTATACTTTTTAAGGGAGGCGAGGGTATCGCGGGGGAGTGTAATTGGAAAATTGAAAGGGAGCCCGCGGGTGGGTTTCCCGCGCGGCGCTGGAGCGTTGATTTTTCGCCGTTACGATTGAACGGCTTCGCCAGCGAGGCTATAGCGGGGGTGCGCGAATCGGAAAATAATTCACGGCGTTTCGGTTGTATAACTTTATTACAGGCTAGCTGCACTCGCTGGTTTCTCTCGTTTGATAAATCCGTTATGTTCGCGTGTAAAGTTTTTACAATTATGATTCACATAATTTTTGCGCTGTTGTCACGGGAATTGTCAATTAAAGCTCACTGATGTGTACACGCAACGTAATCTCTATACTATGAACATAATTTTTCGTAATAATTGTAACATTTTTAATTTTAATTTTACAGTAATCTTTACGGATATTGCCACAGTATAAAGTTTATTTAGAAAAGTATAGACTTTATTAAAAACTTTATTATCTTTAAGTTAATTGTTTATATTATTTTAATTATGAGGACGAAACCTCTTTAGTGCGTCCATGGCTGGAGTAATAAAAAGTATCAATGTACAATATTTAGCTTTAATCAAGTAAGCCACAGGAAAATACCTTGTCATATTTTATTCTGGAATAAATAATTTTATTTTTATTTTAATTCCAATTACAATAATTACTCACTATAATGTACTAAAGTTTTTTCAAACAGAGAAAGAATAAACATTAAATTTAAATTTATCTATTCTCCATTAACATTTATTTATTTCAATTAATAAATTAATAGTAAAATTATAATTTAATTTTCATCTATCTACTTCGATATACACAAGAATAAGGAAAGAACAAACAGATATGAAAAGAAAAAAATAAATAAATTTGTATAAAATAAATTTTTTGATGCACATTAAAGCGATCGATAACATTGAAACTTTTAAAAACTATTACAAAATGAAACTTTTAACAACTAATACAATTTACCCCGATATATTCTAAAGATGTACTCATAGTTATATAGGTACACTAATCCGAAATTTTTGTCTAAATCAATCACTCCTATAATTCTCAGTACCTACTAGCCAGTGAATGTTTCTACCAGTCACAAAAACCCGCGTATATCAAATTAATTAATTTGAATAAACATTCGCGGCGCAGCAGAAACTTCGTAGCGACAAACAAGCTGAATCACCCGCAGCAAAGCCACAAGGAAATCCCGCGCTCGCATTCCGTCAAAGAAAGTTAATCCGACGTCAGCCGGCGTGCGTGGACCCGACGCGCGCGACGCCAGGGCGAGCACAGGGGGTGGTAAGTGTCGATAGGGCGCTTTGGTCCCCGAGCCGCCTGCGGGGGCGGGGGAGAGGTCGAAAGCTCCTTTAGCCTAGGCAAACGCGCATTCGATCCGTTACACATTAGAGGCCGCGCGACAAAGGGGGGCGGAATCGGTTTAACGCAAATTGGCGATTTGAGGCTTCGGAGGCCAGATCCACGCCGCGCCGGATTTCCCTTCATGCTAATCAACTTCGGTGCCCGCCCCCACCGCGAGGACTGCGCCGTAGCCCGTATAAACTCGCGAGCGCGGCGGCGGCGACGGCCTTCGATTGAAACTGAACCCGGTGATTTCGACGCGAACTTACTTATCGGGGCGTGTGACGCCGTAAATTGCCCGGAGGAGGTGGTGGAGGCGAGGGGGCGGTTGCTGTTGTTTGGCCGAAGATTATTGTAGTGTTTGTTTAAGTTGGACAACTCTAATCCCTGTCATTTCAAAATTACTTATTGCCGCGAGAGCGAGCTTTGGGAATAAACTTCCGCGTCCTAATCCGTTATTTGAGTTGGCAAAAATTCATAATAATTCAGTCGAAGAGAAAAATATTATGTTCAGTTTGCGTAAGTGCATACATTTATTTTTTTTGTAGTAAAAAGATTTCATCGTAAAATAAATTGTGTATTATTATAAGCGGAGAGTGGGCGCGGCTGATGGGTATAATGGACCATCTCGTAAAAATGCTTAATTTTTAATTAAACGTACTTTTAGTAGAATTATTCTTTGATAAACTGACTTAAATGTATTTTGCAACACTCTAAATGTGATGTACCATTTTTAAGAGAATGCAAATCAAATAAATAATAATTTATATTAATTTTTTAAAATGGTATTTTTATCGAATTAACTTTATTTTATTATTGAAAAAAAGTAGAAAAAAAGTGTTCGAAAATTCACTCATTTCAAAGAGATTTATGATAACACGAAATAAATAATCCCATCCTTAAGAACAAGGTAAATATAGAAATTACGGGTACACCACTTTCATACCCAGTAAATTTCCTATCATCACTCATCGATAAAAAAAAAGGACGACGTCGAAAAAATAAAGGACTCGACGCGATTGTTAGCATCCGGGCGCGCGAGAAATATTCCGACGTCACTTCTCGCGGCGAGCGCCGAGAGACGGCGAGCCGCTGCTTTGCATAATACCCGATCGACGTCCGTCCCGGGCGCGCGCTTCGGATTTCCCGAGTGCGCGCGGTGCGCGCCGCGGCGAATCGAACCCGCCCGTTTCTCCGATATATTTATTTCCACTCGCCGCGCGGAACTTTCCTTCCGACAAAAGCCCGACCGAAAAAAAAAACACTCCCCTCGCGAAATAGTTCGCGAAGTCCGGTGCGTGTAAGGTCGCGAAATCAAACTGCCGCGGCACGGCGGGGTGTACAAAAAAAATAAGAAGGAAGACCGCGGGTTGGCCGACGCGTAAGTGTACGTCTTCGCGGCGCGGGCAAAGTTTGCGGGTGGGCGTTGCGTAAAACTCGCGGGAGACTCCCGCGGCGAGGTCGATCGTTTTTCATGATTAGCGACGTCGCCGCGGTAATTGCCGGCGGGCTGAGTTCCCAGCTTGACTTTTTCGAACTGCTGCAACAGTGCGGCCGAAGCCCTGATTTTATACTCGGCAGGCCGATACTTTTAAAATGTTCTTATTCACTAGTTCGTGGAATATTAATTTAAATTTTTAGCACGTTGGCTGCGAAATTCTATTTTTTGAGCTTTTTTGAGTGTGCAAAGTATTGATTTATCGCACGTTTTGAAGCTTGGGTACGGTTAGAAAATGAATTTTTTATTTTAAATATAGGTACTTTTATTTTTTCATAAATGCTATTTAAAAATGTATAAAAAAAAGTTGTTTTACCAATTTTAAAGTTATTTGAGTTATAATTAAAGTTTTATTTTAGAATGACTTCATGAGATGTCGTGATGAATGTCTTTAAAGTTTATTTCAGAATAGTAGTTTGAAATTTTAACTTTATATTACAAAACTAAAAGTTGCCAAAGAAATTAAAAAAAGTAAGCTATAAATATTACAAACATTTTTTGATTATTTCCAACCATACTAGAGTAACCTTAAGAAACTTATGTCCGTAAAACGTATATTCTCATTCAATTTTTATTTATTTTAATTTGTACAGTTTTGTTTTTTAAATTATTTCGACTTCAATTTTTTTACTAGTCTAACATCTATTGCACTTGCAATGCAATTTGCTCAGTATTATATTTGCATATTTGCTATTAAGGACCTTTGATCCTTATTCTTAATAAATTTTTTATTTATCCTTGTCTATCACCTATCTATTGCATAAAAATGATGTATATCGATTTCACAATGACCCTCGACACGAGATCCCCATACTCGTGCAAGCAGTCGCGACTTATACCTTCGCAAAACGTACACCGCCTCTCACGAAGCGCGAAAAAGCTTCAGAATTCGAGGGTCACTCGACTCCCGGCTCCTCAGACGCGCAACCTTCGCGATTTACAATGGTAATTTAATTTGCGGCAGAAGGGGGAAGCGGGAGGCCGTCACGCGACGGCCGCCCGTGGTTATCCATTTCGAGACTCACCGTTCCCGACGGGCTAACGGCTAACGACTAATCGATTTAGCATCGTCCGCGTTTTCCGCGCGGCGATGCTCATCCCACACCCCCGAAGACGCGCGAATCCAATTTTGTCCCACGATTCGCTCGCGAAAATCATTCCCCGCGGCGTCGTACTCCTCGCCCCCCCGCCGAAGGATTAATCCCAAGGAGCCTCTCCCGCGTCGTCGAGCGGGTCGCCTTCTCCCCCCGAAAGCCACGGAAAAATGTTTCAACTCGGCCGATCCCATTTTCCCGGCCGCGGAGTACGCTTAATTAATAAAACTGCGAGCGTGTCGCGGTGGGACAAAAAAATCTAGTTTGCAAATTCAGCCGCTGCCCGTGACACTCGCCGCGGTTACCTCAAACGAGGAAAAGAAAGAGACCTAAAAAAAGCGGCTCGCGCTACGAGAAGAGAGAGAAGGAAAGGGGTAAAGTTTGACTAGTTCGCCAGACTACCGGTGTAAACTGAATCCAGGGGAGTAGGGAATTTCGGTTGCGTCGCGCTGAAACAAGGGCGGGGGAGAGCGATGAATATTAAACGTTATGAAGCGCCCGACGCCCTCGAGATACATCACACGGGCCGCATCTGCATAATGACATTCTGACGCAACGGCCGCGCTAACTTTTATGGCGAATCGCGCGAAACAACGCGCCGGCTCTTACGAGATGAGGGGGCGGCGGCGATGATGGCCGCGCCCGCGCTCACGAGCCGATCGCTCAAATTAACGTCGAAACTCGCCGCGAAATTTCCAGCGGGTCGCGTAATCTTTCATCTATTCGAGAAGTAATTAAAGCGGATGGCGAGCGATAAAAAGGCCTCGTTTTTCACGCGCCGCACTCAGGGTTTATTATCTAAAAAGTACAACGCGAGCGGGGGTCGTAAAGTGGGATGCGCCGAGGGGTGTGCTTTGAAAATTTCTTCCCGAGAATATACACCTATTCGTCTCTTTTTTTTTCTTTAGGGTAGGACATGTCGCACGCGTGGAGTTTGATGTGGGTTCGAAAGTTGCGGAGCATTCGGGGGATGAGGGATTTCATTAATTATTGTGTGGGAGGTAATTAATGTACTATTATGCGTATTATAAAGCTGATCAGGAAAATTAACAGGTTGAGTAATACCGCAAATCCCGTGTGGATTGTACACGTTATATGGAGAATTAAGTAAACAGTTTATTTTTCTAGTAGCCTCACTATTATACGACCTTAGAAATGACTTACTGCGTAGTTGGCATTAAAATGTAATTTTTTTACATCAAGAGAAACGGAGCTACATGCGACCTACTTCTGTATTAAAAAATGTTGCGTTTAAGCAATATTTCAGAAGCTCCTACTGTATGCTAAGGTCATGCTCACTTTTCAAACTTACGATGAATTTATAATACACTTTTTTTGTAAATGTTATTATTAAATATTTAATGTTCATTTATAAAATCGATAAAATTGTTCATATTTTTAAGAGCTATAATTAAACAACACATATTTTAGCGCGTGTAAGTCAAAGATAAATAAAAATCAATAAAAAGACTAGTATTTTGTAACAATGTAGATAAATATCATCGAAATATAATAAAATACTCTACGTTTTTTAGAATTTCTAGACACGCCCATGATTACTTTACTAAGTAACTGCTACATTTACGCGGAAAGAAAATTTTTGAAGAATTTCCCTTTTTCTTAAAGGAGACTACCTTTTACCCCAGAAATGCATAGGTATTCCTACCAGAAAAGATTTTTTGTTTTTAAGAGAATGTCTACATTTCTTGGATAAAAGATTCATTTTCCTTTAAAGAAAAAAGGAAATTCTTCAAAATTCTTCTTTCCACGCATATATCCCTCATTTATTAAGAATGAATAATAAATTTAAAACTATGCGAAGTAAAAGTGAGGTACCCCATATACCCGTCGTAAAAAATCTTTCAAAAGACGCACGTACTACAACTCGCATCTTAACCCAGCGAAAAAAAAGGTCGTCCCTTCATCCCCCAAAAGCAAAATTACGCTTTAATTCCTCAGCCGGCGCTCGTCAGTCCGCGGAATCGAGGCCCGGCCATTAGCGGCGCATCAAAGAAAATTAGCCGTCCGATAATTGGGCGCGTCCCCCCGGGCGCTCCCGCGGCGGCCGCGTTAAACAAATCGCGCGATCGCGGTGCGTAATGCTAATTAACTCGCGGAACTTAATATCGAGTTATAAGGGGCCAGGGCGGAAAAGTTTGCCGCTCGGGGCGCGGTGTAACTCGAGTTGACGGCGGGCCGCGTGCGGTAGGTCACTCGAATCTGGGTTAATTGCGCATGAAGTGCGGCCGCTAAGCATTTCCTCGTTGTACTCGGCGCCGCGGACACGCCGAAGGCTTATTACGCCCACCGCGCGCGCGGAGAAACTCCGGCGCGCGCCGGCTCTCGACACCCCCCTCCGGCCCCCGCGATCGTCCGGAACAATGCGACTTCCGCCGACGTAGACGCGGAGTGGGATCCGTAACTGCGCGATCGATGTACGTATATCTCTTCGACAGTACGATTCCATCATTAGGGTATTCGCTTAAGATTTGATAGTGTATTGATCTTGAGTTGCCTTGTCTTGATTTTCAAGATGATGTCGAGACAATTCTCATTTTAAAGTAGCTAGGAGCATGAGAAATTCGAAGATACTATTTACGGAGTGGATCTATCGCGATTTAAAAAGTGAAAATTTAAAAAATCCCTCTTTTTTTAAAGAAAACTGCATCGAAGTTCGATTGACTCAGTTTTTTACATAATCGAATAGAGTGATTTTACATTCTGCCACGTTTTGAGAGAAGAAAACTATAGAAAAAAGTCTTAAAGATAAAAATTACCAGCAATTTTGGAAATTATATTACAATTTTTATTGTAAAAATGAGCATAATTAGTCAATTTTATATAAAAATTGTAATATTTCTAAAATGTATGATGGTAATATATTTTATATTTCCAGTATCTCCTCATACCCTCCATCTCAAATTATTTTGTAGTAATTTTTCCTATTATTTATTTTTCGCAGTGTTCAATATTAGTCACAATATCAATACTCTTGACTCAAGAACAAGAGAATATTTTCTTCCCAAGAATTATAAGACATCAGGAGCAAGACAAACTTTAGACCTTCGGTATTTCTCAATATGAAGACGATCATTTTCAAAGTATTGCATTGTCTTGTCTCGTGCAAACCCCGTCAACGCTTGTGGATAAAAAAAGAAAGAGCGACGCGGAAAAAAAAGAGGGACGCCGAGGGAAGAAGCGCGGAGAGGGTGTAATACTCGGGGGGCGCGTAAAAGGGGTATATCGGCGCCGAGGAGATATTTGGCGAATAAAAAATTCAATAGGGACTTTACGAGGGGCCGTTTTTACAAAATGAGAAAATCGATAGGCCATATTTCCCGTACGTGCGCGGCCGCGCGAAAAGCGCGCCGCTGTGCGGGTGCAGCGCGGATCAATGGGGGGGGCCGCTATCGCGCGGACGCAATGCGCCTGTTTACGCGGATACGCCGAGCGCGCGCGGCCCTCCTCTCCGCGCGCGTCCCCGACGGGCTGAGAACGCAAAACTCGCGCCCCCCGGGTTAATTATATGCAAATCAGGCCAGCCTTATTCCGCCGGCGGGGGTCGCCCGAATTTAAGAGGGCCCGCGGAATTTACGAGGCCGCCGGCGTAAATTCGCCGCGCGCAAGGGGATGACCGATCGCCCGCGGATCCGCGCGCGGCGCTTGCAGTCTCTAAAGGCGGATTTACGGGGCGAAGTTCGAAGCCGCCGCGAGGAATTTTAAAATTCACGAGTTTGCTGTGAGGCGACCGGGCAGCTTCTCGACCCAACCCCCGCGGACTTGGGTGTGCTTTGGACTCTGTTGAGATCATTATAAAAGGGCGGTGCTTATATTAAAACCGATGGGACGAAAAATTGTGGATTTTTGTTCGCTATTAATAAAAACGTTAATTTTTTTGTAAGTATAACTGGGAACAAGTTATTATCAGCATAGAAATAAAAATTAACGCAATTACGTATAAAATAAATTAAATTTAACATTAACGTAATATAGTGCTTGTATAATTTTGCATTATTTTTTATTCGCATAATTTCTTTCCATTAATTGTATGATCCAAATTAAATATTTTAAAAGTAGGTACTTGGCTTTTATATAATAAAATGTACTTTATTATAACATTTTGTGCAATTACTTTTAAATATTATTAATTTTTAATTTAAAATATTATTAAAATTTTTTTCATAACATTAGTCATGCATAAAGACAATCATTTTTCTTCAACATGAGATTTCTTTACAAAAGCTGTCTTAAAAGTCAGTATTCAAATGATTTAAACGTTCCTAATAAGAGACATGCAATGTATTCATATTTTTTGGATTATTTAGATTCTGAAACAGGCATGTCTCCTTAAGTGGACGAGGGTGTGACGCACGAAGACGGTTCCCGGGAAAATCGAAATTTCGATTGGAAGTAGGTCGCGGATGAACGTCGGGACCGGGAGGCGCGAAATTATGAGATTTCGAGAGATTTGCGTCTTCGAAAAGCCAAGCGTCGGAAAGCTCAAGGTGCCTGATTTAACATTTCAAAATTGACGTATCAAAGCAGCGAAATGTCTACTTCACCTTTTGTACGTAGATCTTGAAAGAAAGAACATTTTTCCCGCTGAACAAGAATTTGCTTATTTTTACGCCTAAGTATTCTTCACTGTAGACGAAAGCAAATATACTAAAATAGTGCTAACTTCAAATTTAAAAAGGGTGAACTACACCTTCCAACGCTTCGCGTACATTCTCTTTCTTTCAAACAGGCAGCCTTTTGTTAAAACGTTACTTCTATCACGGGCTAAAATAAAGTCCCTCGTCACAATTTCCTTAAAAAACAGAAGAAGAAGGAGGAGGAAAAAAAGCGGAGCCGAGAGAAGAGCGGGTCGAAATTCCGCGTCCGACCTCCTTTCCTCGCCGCCGCGGCGAGCAGCGCCGACGGGGAAATTCGGTCGAGCGATCGGGCGCTCGATACACGCAGACTCCGCGAGGCGTAATAATTATAGAATGACTTCTCGCGCGCGCGACGTGGCTTCTTCGCGCGCGTGTATCGACCCTCCGGTGTACGCGGCCCGATGAATTATTTATGCGCAATTTCGGCGCGCCTCGGCTACGCCAGCCACCCGCGCGCGCGCGCGCTGCTAATGTATTTTCGCGAAACGCGAATTAAGCCGCGAGCGAGCGTCTCTTTGGGGAGGCGAACTTCGCAGCTCGCTGAATGACTTTGGCTCCATTAGCGCGCATTGTATCCTTTGCCCGGGCTCTCCGCGCTCCACTGCGTAAGCGAAATTTACCAAAAAGAACAAATCGTTTGTGCGCGCGAAAAAGGGGAGGTGATTTGGAGAATCGAGGGCGCGCTGTTCAGAATAAGGTGTCCCACTGTGAACGTATCGTCGATTTTAACGAAGAAGAGCGCGTTGCAAAAAAGGCATTATTTTAATTTGCCTTTTTTTAAGCGCTAGAGAAAAGTAAACTCTACTAAAACCTGATAAACTTAGGGTATCGTATGAATGGTACCTAAAATTTATCAAGTTCTGAAAGAGTTCACTTTTCTCTAGTGCTTATAAATGGCAAATTAAAATTGGCTTTTTTGAAATGTGCTCTTCTTCGTTTCGGCTGAAAGACATAAATTTTATCCACCAAATTTTATGAATTACTCTGTAAAGCATTTTCATTTGTTTAAAGAGTGAGAAAATAAAAAATCACCAAATAATACATTACAATACACAAAAATTAGATTTATACAAAACTTCGAACAGTGCAGAAAAGTGTGAAAGAAGTTCGAAGGTGGAAATAACGATTAGACAATACGACGTCGTCTTACAAGGAAGTGCTCGTGAAACTTTTTAAAAAATTTCCCTCTTACGTCACTAGCTATTCTCGTCATTCCTTAAAAATGTATAAGTCGCAACTCCGGCTAAACGAGATACGCTGCCGGCTTCATCCTTAAGAAGACTACTCGCGGCGTCTTCTAATTTCCACGTGATGTGACAGCGATCTTTTATTAACCAAGTCCGCGCTATCGCTGAATTATTCAATCTCCAACTATATAAAACACTCGTAAAAAAAATTCGAAATTGACCAATAAACCTGTTCACTATGTATCGTCACGTGAAGAACCACTTAAGCGTTAGCCACAAAAAAAAGGACACTCACATCACCAGCGCTTTATTGCCGCGAAACAATAAAAACACTTCGATAAATACAGCTAAGTAAATAAAATATAACATAAGTGCTCCCGCGGCGCAGAAACATCGCCGGCGATGAAAATCAATTGCCGCGGAAAATGTGACGCGCAATTTTTCTCGGGTGTATCCCGCGCGCGTCCGTGTGTGCACAAGAGACTCGACTTTTCTCAATTCCGGCGGCGGGCCGCTTGATATGACACGATCGCGGAGCTTTCGCGCGAGCGCGCTTCCGCGCAAGCTCATACATACCCACTTCCCGGCGGCGCTTATCATGCTAATGGCCGCGAGACCCGACTGCTTCCCCCGTGACTTTATTGGCCGCAACTGCGCGCGCGATACTCTCTCCTCCCGATAAATTAGTCAAACTTTAAAAGCGCATCCGTCCGTCCGCCGACTCGCGCTTTTCCCTCGCTTTTTCTTATTTCGAGCGTCGAATCGGTGAAGAGAAGAGAATTTCACGATGGATCAACGGTATCGGCACTGTTCTTCCGCGCCGTTTAATTATGCGGAACATCGCGGAGTGGCGTAAAACAAAAATGCGAAGCGAAAAAGTTTGCTCCGCCGTTGAAGCTTACGTATATATACCGAGCTTAGGGGAAAGTTCGAGCGTTGCACAGGGCGTGAATTTACAGGGGACGACGACAGGGTTGTAAAATAATTATTGCGGAGGCTGCCACCGCGAAGACGCGGCGGCTGGTGCCATCTGCCACTTGGCGACCGAACCCCGGGGCATTGTAACCCGCGCCGAGGATCGATACGGCGCATTAGCGCGCGCCTGACGTCAGCGGCCTTTTATTGCCCGACGCGTCAATATTTAATTCGCCGCGAGCTTTTTTTCTCTCCTCGCCATCTCGGCTCAATTATTTAGTTTATATTTCTGACGCGCCGCCCGGCCAACTGTGTCGCGCTTATATTAATACCCGAACTTTGCCTCCGCGAAAACTGGAGCGATCCCCCCGGAAGCTTCAATCACCGATATCCCACGAACTCGCACCTGGAAAAGGTCAATCGTACATGCTAAATCGGATGGAGTGAAATTTCACTCTAATCTATACACTGAAAGAATTTTCGCGTAAAAATTACGGGAAAAAACGTAATCGTGGGACGGTTTATGCCATCTTGGAAATTTTTACGGGAAAATGTTTGTAAATTTTATGCGGAGCTTGCGCGATTCGAAAAGCTCCGTAATTTTTACGGGAAAAACTCCGTAATTTTTCCAGACAAAGCTCTGTAATTTTTACGAGAAAAGCTTCGTAATTTTTACGCGAACATCACCGTAATTTTTGTGTAGTTTTTCGTATCGTGCAAGCTCCGCGTAAAATTTGCAAAAATTTCCAAGTTGGCAAATCGTCCCCCGATTACGTTTTTCCCCGTAATTTTTATGGTGATCAGCTTCACCGTAATTTTTACGGGAAATTCTCTCAGTGTACTATTTATAGATTGCTCTACGTTACTCTATTGCTAGTTAACTCTAGTAGTACTCTATTATTAAAGCTCTATAGTACTCAATTACTAATTGTTTCTAGCAGTACTCTATTACTAGTTAACTATAGTAGTCTCTATAACTAGCAAAATTATACTTTAGTAAACTGTAATAATAAAGTACTGCTACTGTAGAATTAAATTCGACTATTTCAGCAAACTTTAAAATAAGAGTGAAATTGACATACTTTAAAATAACAGCGCGGAAAAAGTAATTTCGACGAGATGTGTAGAGCGTAGAAAAGAGAGAAGAGAAATATATATATAGAGAGATGGTTATCCGATCGAGCGCGCAGTTTAAATCTCCCGCGCCCGCTTGATTGCGCGGCTTCTATTATTTAGAAGGCACTTCACGGGAAAATCGAGCGCACGCGCTCGATCGGCGAGGGCGAGCCGTCGAAATAATCAACAGGTACGTGCGCGACACGGCGATCTCATTAATAATCGAATTCCGTTGACGATGCGCGCGCGCGCGCAGCCGTCGTTTGCATTGTAGCCCGGGACGGCGCGCCCTGCATACATCACCTCGCGTGCTTTACACGCGTCCGGGCGACCGAAACAAGATTGTATATTTAAAGCTGATTGTGAAATTGCCGGGAATGAGGCACGCGCGCGCCCGACGGCCACGCCGTAATTGCGTATACGTCGCAAAGTTAATGACGCTCACTGTTTCTATATACGGCTGAAGTCATTTTCGGTATGGATTGGCGCGGGGACCGGCTAATTATTAAAAAAAAAAATCGAATTTTTTAATTAAACATTGGATATCAGATTTTTTGCCAGAATTGTTTTGTTTTTATCAGCCGTTCAAAATGACTATCACGAATACGTGAAAATCGAATCGAAAACGTTTCAACCAACTTTTTACGCAGTTTGATATTCTGAAAACTTAATTCAAGTCACGATCGCGTATTTTTGCGATTTACAATATTTTCTTGTGGAATGTGCGCTTCTTTTTAAACATGATTTCATTTGCATAGGCAGCGCGTTTTTCATATATTTTTAGTATTTAGATATCTTTCGGAGTCGCGCATGGTGAAAAATACAGTAACACTTTTATTTGGCATAGGATTTATTGGTTTCCAGATCAAAATATTCAATTATATTGATATTGATTCAAATTTTTTGAATATAATCGATATAATATGCGCAAACATGTACAATATTATAATACACTTATATATCTAATACTAAGGAAAAGAATATCAATTAATATAAGTAAATTGATTTAAAAAATTTAAATACCACATTACATTATCTACTTTAGGCAGACAGAAACTACAATTTTTATCTTGATTTTGTTTTCTGCGGCGTTAAATAAAGATTCGTAGACGCGTACAATTTCACTATTTGAAGCTTTCATTGACTGTTTACATATTCCTCAGAAAGCATACTTTAATTTCTAAAGTAAATTGTGGAATTCGAAACTCCACTGTTCCATTCAATAGATAATAATTAGATATTTCGTAACTATAACGTTATCTGTCAAAATATCTCTTTAACCTGTAACAAACTATGATTTCCTATAATATTTATGTATAATATATAATTAAAAAATTTAATTTACGTACTGCCACATTTCTCACTCCAAGAAACATGCGAAAATCAAAATCCAAGCCATATACTCGGGTGTGCTTATTCGCAATTATTCAGAGCCCTGAAAACATAAGACATATATATAAGAGCAGATAGCGCATCTTCCAACGTCTAAAAGCTGCAGCAACCAGTCAGCAACATGACTGACGGCGGAAGCTTTCTCGCGACTGCAACAGTGACAGATAGAGGTCCGCAGCAATTTTTTTCCATAAACCTCTCTTTATCTCTCTCGCTCTCGCGCGATAAAGGGCCTTGAAAATGACGAAAAACAACCCTTTGAACAAAGACAAAGAGACGGCACACGGCGGAAAGCACGCACTCGGAGCAAAAAGGAGAGCAAGTTTATGAAGTTCCACGCGGAACCATATATACCCATATGGCTATATATCACCCGATGGCCGTGCCCGACGCTCGCAACACTTCCACGGCGCCTACATCGCAAGGAGTACACCTCGGGAATTCGGGAAAACACGGGGACTCGTCAAGGTTGAAGCGTCGCCGACGCGCGAGCGAAAAAACCAAAACAAAGCCGCGACGGCGTCAGTGGGGGCCGGCGAGCGTCGCGCGACGCAAGATTAGCTGCTGGCCGACCGCACCGCAGTGTCATCGAACTCGCGGCCGCGAATCGGGGCGAAGTAAGCCGGGTCCACTGCCGGTGAAGATAAAAGTGAGTGTAATCGCGACCCGGGAGCCGTGAGTGCTGGATGCGGCCCCGGCGGTGATCGGCGAGGGGCGCCCGGACGCCGCACATGGACAAGGCAATGGCCAGCCGGGAGGAGTCGGAGGAGCGCGTCAAGAGGAAGAAGCGCAAAAAGGACCTGGAGGAGATCAGACGCAATGCCCTCGCCTTCAAGCGCAACCTGGTGAGTCGCGTGCACACGCCGAAGCCTCGTGGTGTACACATTTTATTTACGAATATGTCCAGTAATATGTCGCGTAAGTGCTGCAATTGTGATGGAGTTTGTACCTCCTCGAGTCTACATCGTGAAAATTTTGTTGTTTATGATTAGGTTATAACAATTGTGATAAATAAACAGTGTATGTCTATTGACTTGAAGCTTACAGTATTATCTGTATTTACTGATTTGGCGTTTTTAATGTTAGAATAGAATTGTGATGATGTAAGAGAATATTGTCATCGAACTTTATTTTGTACTTTGTCTATTAAATTGTTTATTTTTGCCACAGCGAAACAGAGCACCATTGCAAAAGAAGTCCAGTTTGATGAAGACACTTAATCAATTCTCAAGTCAGAGGCAAGGAATAGTAAGCCTTTGTTGATTACTTTTTAACTTGTTTATTTTCGTGTATTAAGTAAACATTATTTTTTTAAGGAAGATGTTGTCAATAGTCAGGATTCTTTACTAAATAAAAGCAAAGCAGCTAGCGAACCAGACCCTGTACCAGTACGCATGATTCAGTTGATTTTTTTAGATATAGATAAAATATTTTATTTTAATTTTAAACTAAAAATAATTTAATTTGTTTACAGTTAAATTTCAAAGGATTTTTTCAAGCTGGAATTAAAGGAAAATTAACAACACGGTGTAAGATTTATTTTTGTATCTTAAAATTTATTACTTCAATATTAAATTATTAAAGACACAATTAATTAATATCAAATTTTAGCTCGTAGGCCACAAAGTAAATTGAAAGAAGCTATATTGAAAGGTGATGCTTTGCAAATTTTACAAAGCGGTGGTTTAAGTAACAAGTAAATATTTAGTTTTTTATAAATAGAAATATTTGAATTTTAATTAAATTTCTAAAATTCTGTTATTACAGGACTTCAAATGAAATTAATACATTAGTAGGTGACAGTGTGGATACGGAACTCAAGTCAAAACTTGCACAAATTTTAGGAGATTCTCCTGAAAGTGATACTGATGAGAAAGAACCTCACACAAATTCAATCAAAACTAGTCCTGTATTAGGAGGGGTAAAAAGGT
Source organism: Eurytoma adleriae (assembly GCA_900480045.1). NCBI lineage: Eukaryota > Metazoa > Arthropoda > Insecta > Hymenoptera > Eurytomidae > Eurytoma > Eurytoma adleriae. The sequence continues at coordinate 24,836 of UXGC01000417.1, forward strand.
AAATTTTAATAAATTTATTGAAATAATATATAATTTATGATAATTATATTATTTGCAGTTTTTCTAAAAGAAGAGGTTTAGCTAAGTCTGATACAGAAAAAGTATCAAATAATGAAACTGTGCAAAAAAAGCAAACAGCTGCTGGGAAAAATATTTCAAAAGAAGAAAGATGTAAAAGGAGATTATTTGAAGATGAAAAAACAAGTGTACATAGTAATAAAACTGCAGAAAATGTTCATAATTTAGATCCTGTATTAAGGTATGAAAAAATTATATATGTCAGTTTTTACTCAAGTTTATTAAATATAATTAAAATAGTCGTACATCTTTTAGAACATCTCCAAGAAAATTAACTCCTGAGAATGTGATATATTTTGCTGAACATGCACAAAATCAAAAAGATTCAAATAAGAAAATACAAACTGTTAAAAAGCTTAATCCAAAAGATCCTCAGTTGATAAAATATTTTGTAGAAACCTGTAAAAAGATAGCTGAAAAAGAATTAAAAAGTATATTTAGTTTAATTCGGGATGGTAAATTTCTTTCACTATAATTATATTTTTAAAAATTTTCCAGATTAATTTGAAAATTTTTTAATTTTCTAGATCCATTGGAAAAAGCCAAAACATCTTTAAGAGTTACTTATGCAAATACTGTTAGAGCATATTTACAACAACAAACTTCAAGAAATTCTAGGTCCAGTAATTCTGAAATCATGCTTGAACCTGATTCTGCAATAGCTAGGACACTGAAAAAGAACGCTGAGTTAAAAGCAAAATTTGTCATGTGGAATGCTGAAAACAGTCCTTTTTCATCAAGGAACGATGAAATAGATGATTTGGAATCAGAATTCTCTGCAGTTCTTAGTGACAAATTGGATAAGACTGTAAAAAGAAAGTACGCACCTTCATCTAGGAGGGAACATAGTGATAGAGATTTTCCTATTTCTGTAAGAGCAGTTGTTGATCCTGAGAGCGCGAATATAAAAATGAAGATGGATGCGATAGATCCAAATCGCCAGGAACTCATTGCGCGGTATTTGAAAGATATTGATACAAGTAGTCATCAGTATTATAAAAACAGAAGTATCTTCAATGATCAAAGAAACTTGCCAAAAGAAAGTGATGGCTTTTACTATCAAAAAGAAAAACTTTTTATTAGCGATAACAGTAAAAAAACCGTTATGTTTCAAAAAAGTGCAAAGCATGTTCCTACGATATTAAGGAAAAATCGGACGGTAGATAACAGTGAAAAGTATCAAAATGTCAAAGAAATGGTAACTAAAGCTACAATGCAAGATTTTAATGGCGAAAAATGTTTGATTAGCGAACGGTCACCAAATTGCACCAACGTAATACCTAATCAACTGATGGAAGCTCCAAAATGTAAATATGTATTCATGAATGCAAAGTATAATCAACCACCAAGAATAAATGCAGCACAGAATAGAGTTTATCAAAGAACCTCTGTACCGGAGCAGCACTTACGCGTGTCTCCTAAGAGTGCAGAAGACGATTTCATTTTATTTCAAAATTATGAGTTATCTCCAATTAAAGAGCAAGTTGATTTATTTACAAATACACGCAATCATCACCATTGTTCGTTTTCTCAGGAAAGTTCTGAACAAGATTCCAATTGTTTGGTACGTATGCCCAGTTTTGGAGAAATACAAGAAAAGACAGATCGTTTAACTTTGCATTCGAGTCAAAGTCAACCTTGCTCTCAAGAGAGTATGAACAATATGTGTTCTTCTCAAGAATTCTGTACCGCAAAACCTAATTACTGCCAACAGTATGAATTTAGTAATAATGCTATGTACAGTAATCAATCTTGTCTTAAGTGTAAAGAGCCTTATTCATTGAAACCTGATTTTCAAATTGCTCAACCTGAAACGAATGATTATTCATACCTCAGAAGCAAAGACTTGAGTTATCCCTTAAATAATCATCAACCGATCAGGAATCAATCCTCGCAGCATCAAGAAGTGGCAATGGGTTATAAGTTTGTTCAACAACAGAGTATGCACCAACCAATGAAGTACGTAGCAATTGAAGGTAAAAGAATGCCCCAAAGGCATCCAGTTTATAGCATGAATGACAATCATTCTTATGCGCGCAAAATATCGATGCAAAATCCCCAGCCCTCTATGCAGATGAAACACTGCCACTCAAGGCACATGCCGAATCAAGTACCGTGTTGCACAATTTCTTCGCTTCACTACTCAGATCAGGAGGATTCGCAACCAACAATCAGTCCTAATTTTGATTTGGAAAATATGCATCAAATTAATAATATGGTTGCCCCGAATCCAAGTGGATCATTGAATTATAGCAGTGACATTGTGGGACTGAATGGACGTGCAATTGCTTATGTTCCAAGCAGTATTAATGATCAAAGTTTCATCCCTAAACAAGGTATACCTATGCATGCTGCTGTGAACAATCCAAGATACATGGGACAACATATGATGCCTCCTTCGTCGTACTCGCAGGTCGAGTATCAGCACAATCATTGCAATAATAAGGTAAATCGTTAAAAATTACAAAATTTACGCAAATGATGCCTATCTACAGTATTCAAAATTGACATTTATGTTAATAATTTATTCGTTAATATTATTTTAGGATTTCAAAGTAAATGATATTTACTTACAGCAAATGAATCGTAATATTCATTTGAAGAGACAGTGATAGCACATATAAATAATGTGTTTGTGTGTATATACATTTACAGTTGCCGAACGATGAAAATGTACCAATCATTGTATTATAAATGAAACGTTAGTAGTTAGTTAATTAATAGGATTATTGCGTACGAGAAAAAAGTAACAATTTTTGTTATTTATATATCATAATATAATTTTTGAATGTAAGTAAAATGCGTCGCAGTCGCGCAGCTGCGATTCTCGTTCGGAAGTGTGGTGCAACATATGCAAATGATGCCTATAATTTTCCGGATATTGACTGGCAAAATTTTACAATAATCATTCGACATGAGAAAATGAAAAAAAAGAAAAAAAATCGTGTAACATATAAATACAAGTACATTTATTTTGTTCAAAACAATTCTCTTCAGCCAATTTCATTATCAACCCGTCAAGGGGTAACTTCTGCGAAATTTCAAATAATTCATTAAGCGGAAACACCGGGTGCGAACAAGGAGGCGGTTAAAGGATTTTCACCGCGTACGTAAAACAAAACGCGCAAGCGTCGAGCGCGGAGGGAAAAACCGAGGAGCACATTTGCTCGTTATCGAGATGAGTTTCGTGGTCGCAGTCAGGAAATCGAAGGAGGAAGGGGGGAAGGTCTGGTGGCTCCGAATTATTCATCCCGTGGTTTGACGCGGAGTTGAGCATGTGCTTCCTGCACTCGCGGTTTCGCGATGCGCACTCTCCTCGACGTAAAAAGTGTCCCGTTTAATCAGTTGTTTATTATGCTCCGAAACAGTGCCACTTGATGCTGGCGTTTCGCTTATCGCAAAAACGATGTCACATGAATGAATATTCATTCATTCGCTCATTCATTCATACTCATTTGCATTAATTTATAAAATTAGATCTTATTAATGTTGAGTAAAAATATGGGAGTTTAAATTTTTTTGTTAATTATTAAAAATGATGCTTACATTTATTCAAATATGTTTACATTAAAGAGGCTATTATAAGGCTTAAAATTATTAAATAGTATTTAATTATGTAGGCAAATAAAACTTTGCTGCATCATACATTTTAAATTTCAAAATGCCACAGGCGCATTTTTCTTTGACATAAGTGTTGCTTCTTGTATTAAGGGACAAAACAAAATAATTGAATTCCAACCCTTTTTCATTCTTTGAAGTAGCATAAAACTTTATTAAACTTTATTTAAATCCTTTTAAAACAAAGTAGTTAATTTTTATGTCTACTAAAATTAATACATTTAAATGTAAATTTTGTAGTCAGTCAACAACAACGTTAGAATTTTAACCTTGCGACGTTAGAAATGAATGAAAGTTGTTTCAACTTGTTCAAATTTTTCAAATTGGTTCAACGTTCAAGGCTGTCAGGGAGTATTAGTCTGCATTAGAGATTTTCATTAAATGATAAAAATTTTTAACGAGCGTGACAAAAACAAATTACAACAAATGTATAAGCAAAAATGTGCTATTAACGTCGATACTTCGGAGAACTTATACAAGAAATTAAGTAAAGTTAACACACTATTATAAAGAGGAAAATGAAAAAATAGAGTTAAAAGTGAGTATTAATTGTGTCGCCTTATTAGATTTTCTTTTAACATTTTGATTATTTGTTTTATTAATATTGCATTCATTGTAGAAGCAGCCTTCGACTCCTTCACTCATAACTGACAGCTACATCCAGCCGTCACTCCATAATCTTCATTTAAGCACTTCGCTACTACTGTAAACCAAACACGTGTATCGGCTTCTATACGACAGGCCGCATGCATTGATTGCTTTGATGTGAACAGCAGCGATAAACAGCAAGACACGCGAGTGTAGAGGAGATATTGAAGTACCGCCATTTGTGGTTACAAGTAATCAAATTCGTAATTACCGTAGTTTTTTTAATTATAGCTACATTCAGTGGTTTATTGAGACAATTTTCCATTAATTCGTGGAATTGCCTAAATTCTATTCTCTTAATACGGACCCTTTTTTAACATCGAATTTTATATGTATCGGGCATTAAAAAATTATTTTGATCGAACAGAGTGTTACTAGTAGTGGATTAGTACTTTAAATCGCAGATTTCGTTGAAACTGTTGGAGATGTTTTTATTTCATATCAAAATTAAAGAAATTATTAATTTTAAGCAGCATGACAAAATAATATATGTTATTTTATAAATTTATGAATTATGAACCTCTGTAATCAAAAATGAAGATCGAGACTGCATTTAAACTGATGCATTTTATACCACTACTAATGAATACAGTCGATCTTCTGTTTTAATTATGATTAATTTTGGAACAAAATGGCATTTTTTAACGACATGTCATTAAAATGTCATATTTTTAATGACATTTTAAACATTTTTTACTAATTTCAAAATAGCATTTCTCCTCAATTTCTAATAAGCATTGGTAAAATCATTTTAAAAATCAACTATGCATTAAATTATGCAGGTTTAGAGCAAAGTTGTTTAAAACCACGTTACAGTTACCACGTTAAAATAGTTTTGTTGATCATTCAACAATTAATCGTTAGTTTTAAATGTTGGTTTCCTTCATTTTTATATATTTGCAGAAATAACGTCTCACAGTTACAACAAAATCCGCTATCCAATATTGTGATACTCTCCTACAATCGGCGAAACAATGATACTGAAAAAACGAAAATACCAGATTCATGTTCGGAAAATCCCGCCGCGGCTTTTCCCCCAACGAAGCCGATAAGATGTTTGTAGATACAAAGATACAAAAACCCCCTCGCCGCCGTCATTCATTCACTTTCTGGTCTGTCCTCCGACCCAGCTGATGGATCAGCGTCCCGTGGGACCGTCCCCACGCCGCGTCTCCTCCTCTAGCGATCGGCGCCTCGTCCAATCGACCGCGGCGATTTCGTGAGCCCCACCTACCGGACTCGACCGAGCGCCGTCCGGATTTTCGGGCGTCGCCTCAAGGCCCATCATCGGCGCGCGCGAGCAGCGGCCGGCCGATAAGGGACACCGGAAGCGATAAGGGGAAATCGCGCGGCGGAAGCTGCGCCTCCGGCCCCGGGACCAGTACCGTCCGGGCCGCCGCGACTCCTGCTCCTCCTGCAGCAACGACCGACCGAAGAAGCGACGAAGAAGCGAAGAAGACGCGCGGCCAGGTCGCCGGATGAGCTGCTGAGGTGGATCCGCTGGGGAAGACGATGGCGGTGTGATAATTGAAGCTACGAAAAGTGAACTTAAGTGCGAGGAAGGATGAGGCGAGCCGCCGTCCTGCTGATGCTCGTCGCCGCTGCTGCGCAGTGCGCCGCCAGGAGTTCAATCTGTAAGTTCGTTATGTATTCTTTAGTGTATTGAGACAATTGAGTTTTTTAAATGACCATGACTTAGGTATAATTTCTTTTGCGTAAAGTGTACTTTAGGTAAAAAAACGCTAGGGTAAACTACCATAATGTGGAAGACAGAAAATTTATAAAGGTCACTCTATTCGAGTGAAGTCTTTCTTTTTCCGAAAAAACTGAGCCCGTTCACGTTCGATTAGCTCGATTGTCACTTCAATCGAATGATTTTTTTGTTACGTGTGCTTTACGCAGAAAAAATAGATTATGCAGTATATTTTTTAAATCTGCCTAGAGAGTGTTTAGAAAAAATTATTTCTGATATTACCTTTTGACTTAAAGTATTCGATTGGTTCGATGACAGTAGACATGCAGAATAATTTTTAAAATGAAATCCTGTGGTTTAATTAATTACTTAACTGCTATAATTAGCTGACACCATATTTTGCACATTATTTCTGCTAAAGTGATTAGAAGCTTCCCTAGAGACCACCAAACTTTTTAACATTGATTTGAATCTTTTAAACAGGATGCGTCTGTTTCACGATAACAAAATTCATTCATTGTTCGCGGTATACATATTCTTACTACAATTAATGACTAAACTAAACGAGTTATCGAGAAAATTAATTATAATTAATTTAGCTTTAAACGTTTCTTTTTTTTAATATTTAAATATTCTTTTAATACACCGGGCCAACCTATCAAACATCATTGAAATTTAAAAAACTAATTAATCGCTTAAATACACACATCGTTCAAAATTGCTCGTGCACTCCGCGAAAGATTTATGAAAATGTAAAATTTATTAGAATCGCGCGAGTTTGAAAATTTCCCTCATTACAAACTTTCCCTCGCCGGGCGTACTTTAAAAAATAATGCAACAATCGTGCCACTTTAAACTCAAACAAAAAACTTTGTTTCCCTCATCCGTGCGTTCCTCGCGCGCCCTCCAAAAGCGACTTGACCTTTATAAAAATTTCACATCGCGACCTCCGTCCGCCGAAATAATTGCGCGCTTCGCGTACCGCCAAAGGCGCGCGCGTCCCCCGCACCCAAGAAAAACGGCCGGGTTTGAAAAATAAAATAAAAATATACCGTGCGCGATTTTCGCGCGATCGCAAATTGCCGTCAATTAGCGACGCGGGGGAGGGTCCGCTCCTTCACGCGCGGCGACGCCCGTTTAATTTGCGCCGCGAAATTCCGGCCGCGCGAAATTTTCACCGATCGCCGCGCCGTTTCCAATTATATGCGCGCATTGTCGGCGCGCGCGACCGTCCACCCGATAATAACTCGATGTCGGTCCGACGGATTCCCGCTGTAATTTGCGCGTGTGTACACAGCGCCGCGCGCGCGCGAAACATCCGCGGAAAAATAATCGAGAATTATTGCTTTACGCCGAGTGCCGCCCGTAAAAAATCGTAATTGCGCCCGTCAATTTTCATTATAAATCACTTTGCCAGCATCCATTTATAACGCACGCGCTGGGGAAGCTCGATCCTGCGTGTATTTTTTTGCACCGCTGCGTGAGATTCCTCGCCTTTTTTACGCCCGTCGTTAAATAGACTAAATTTTGTTAAATAATTGCTCGTTTTTAGCAAATTTTAATTGTAATTTATTTTTGGAGGTGCGAGAGAAAAATTATTTTAAAATTGTTTTTTGTTCGCTATTATTGCACACGTAGAAGGAATGTTTGGTGTTACAATTTATTTAATTGCTTCGATACTTGATAATTGAATGTGTAAATATTTAATTAATGCAGCACGTAAATAATTTTATTCATTCAGTGTACAGCAAAAATGATCAACATTTAATTTTCTTTCACTGGTTATTTAACATGCATAAATATTATTAATTTCTTTAATCACTCTATATTAAAATCCCGTTAATTGAGATGTCACAAAACTACATATATGAAATCTTTAAATTAGGTCATTTTTGTAAAGAAAAAGACTTGAAATTTTCTTTGTTTTCTCGATCGCCTTAAATATTTTGGTATGTAGGTACCATTAATTATGGTAATTTTTCCAAAATTTATTGTAACCCTTAATATATTTCAAGTGCATCCCCGACCTCTAAAAATTTATAGTACTATTTCCTATATTATTCTTTAACAGCAAGCTCGTAATTTAAAAAAATTTCCAAGCTCGTTTCCCTTAATGCACCCTGGTAATCACCCACTCTCGTAAACTCTCACTTCCCCTAAAAATTGATTTCCGATGAAAAAAAAATCCCCGAAAATGCAGTCGTCCAATATTTTCGGGTGGCGAGAAGTTAGCGCGCGGATGCGCCTGCTCGTTGCCGCCGTCGCTGAAAACGATAATGCTTTTGCAGCGGACTCTTTTCACTGCCCGACGCCGCGGCTGAAAAACGGCCGGGTGAAGGAGCGGGGCCGCGGAAGGATCATCCGGTACAGCTGCTACCCCGATTTCGAGCTCGTCGGCAATAAATACTCGACCTGCGTCCGGGGCTCCTGGGACACGCCGACCCCCATCTGCGTCAGTAAGTATTATACCCACTTAATAAATGCGCATTTTTTTAATGGGTTAGTTTAACGGATGTAGTAGTGATGCTTGATTTTCTTGAATGTACGTCTTACCCCTTTGATTGCAGAGTGACGAATGCGCTCAACTTATTATCTATATAAATACGATGACATTTTTAAACGTATCAATAATAAATAAAATATCAATTTTTTGTTAAAACCAAGTATCTCCCTTCGTAACTATAATTAATAAAAATGTTTACAATAATTACAGTAAATGATTCTATAAGATTTTTTTCAATGTATGATTTAAGTAATTTGATTGATTTTACGATAGAATATTTATTTTATTGACATTAATATGTCGTTCACTTACTTAGCGAGTGAATCGAATGAATTAATAAACGATCAGAAAATACTTGACGATATATTTGTTAAAAAATTTTTTAACAAGAATCGATGTAGAAAGAAATGATGAATTTTACAAATTAAAGCTTTTAAAATTAATATCTTTTCTTTGCATGCCGACCAGGCGCATCGAAATTAATTTATAATTTTAAGAATGGTTATATGTATAGTCGATCACTCGGTAATGTACCTTCAAATGTCATTAGCAACCAGAAGCTGAATTGCACGGAGTAATTATCGCTTTGCGATCGCAATGAATATATTTATTATTTTTATCGATCCCTCGAGAATTTGAATAAGCGCGATTGCAATATTACCTACAATAATATTCCTTTCGTTTTATTTATTTTTCACTTTTATCATGTACGTTGAAATATTGAAATCCATTACTTAACGAACACAATAAAATTTCAATAATAAAGGAGATTTTTTTTATGAAAAGAATATCGGAGAATCGAAAAATGTTTCATTTGCGCAGCATTGATGGTCTCCTTTCTCTCGCTCGTTATATACTTTTTTTTCATCCCAGATGCCGAAGCTCTACATTCGATCGCTAAAACGAAATAAAAAAAATAATATGCTCCCGTTCGAAAATGGCGCTGAAAATTCACAGCGATCGCTCGAAATGCGTATAATAGTCTTTTAATTCGAACGGCACCGATGCAGCGCGCTTGTTCGGGCGATTTCGGTGATCGAATTTGTAATTGATTATATCAACAATTAACGGCGCGCGCGGTGAAATTGGAATCCTCGCAAATTTGATGCCGTCTCGTTTATCAACGTTTGCAAATTTTCTGTAATGAAGTTACTCGCGAGTGATTCCGCGCGCTCATTGATACCCGCGCGTATACAATTCGAGAGAGATTCGGACTTATCAGCGATTCGGTGAAAAGTGCGCACACAGCATTCCGCGCCATTTTTGGAGCCAAGAATTATTTTAAGAATGTATAGATTAAAATAGCAGTTCTGCAAAAATTTAGTTAAATATTATTTAACAGAAAAGAAGAACATCATAAAAGTAGACTCCCGCAACTTTATCACCGCGTAAAAACGTGGAAAAAAACGTGTATTTAGAAATCGTCACTCGTACCCCCTAAACTCCGAAAAAACAATTACGCGAGCGGGAGCCCGAGGAAAATACGAGCGGGCGAAATCGAGCGAGCCCCATAATCCCGCCGTAAACCGCGCGTTCCCGCTCGCGGCTACGTGCGCACTGACGGAGCCGGCGGTTTGTTTCAGGTACGCGGTGCACGCCACCGCCGACGCCGAAGCACGCGGTGGTCGGCGAGAAGTACCGGCGGGCCATGCTGATGTACTTTTGCGAGCCGGGCTTCGTGCTCGTCGGCAACGCCGAGATTTACTGCGACGGCCGCCAGTGGAACGGCACGACGCCCTACTGCCGAGGTGAGTGTGCGAACGGCTATACTGTGCCCCCCTTCCGCGCCGCCACCCCCCGACGGCGCGATACTGATTTCGGCCGGTTAACGCGACCGCCGCGCGCGTTATGCGCTCGATAACGGCCTCTTGAATTTTCGGCTTACGCGCGGCGGTCAAGTTTGTAATTACATTGCGGATCCTGGAATTTTGAGGTTTTAGTAGGGGTGTTTTTTTTTCCAATTCAGATTTTGAGCATAGGGTGGATATACAGTAAATTAAATTAGTTAAAATGAACAATTTAAAGGCGCTGTAACAAAGTTATATAACTATAGTTTTCGAATTTTTGTGCACGGTTTGCTGTGTATCGAATTTTTGCTAAACTGATTTAAAAATTGTTGCTTACTGTTGTTTATAATTTAACTCACACGGGAAGATCTCAATGGGCCCTCGAAACGTTTTTAAATGCAATCAAACAGTATGGATTGCAGTTTACAATTAAAATATTTACGCGGAATTGTTGCAGTGTTCCTATGTGTATTAACATTCAAAGAACTTTATGCAATTATTTTTCGACAGGTTAATATGTACCCATTTTTTGCTCAGGGGTGGTGCACCTTTAAGCTTTGAATGTCGAAAAATGTAGAAAAAAGCTCCACTTCCACTTTTTTATATTTTTACCCTTCTATAATTTGCAGAATTAAAAAACGACAAAAGGTGTTTTCTAGTTTTCTATCTTGGTTATGCAAAGTTTAAATTGTTCATTTGCTTCCTTTGCAACGTTTAGCTTTATAAGAGAATTTGAAGATTCATTTCACTAGCACGGAACTAACAACTTGAAAGTAAAAAATTAATCTTTGACATTAACTATGTAAGTAGTCTGACAGTCGTAACAAAATTTTTACTTCTTTTGAAAAAGGAAACAGTCTTCCAATGCAAAAAATTAATATAGATATATTGTAAAACAATTTTCTCCTGTTCTGAAAAAAGCAGGTCTTGAAAAAAAAGTAATATAACAATTATTGTGTTAGATACAAACGCCACTGCGCCGACCTCTTGTGATTTCGAAAAGGAAGGCTTATGCTGGTGGGAGCAAGATCCACGACACGACTTCGACTGGATAAAGAAACAATTCGGCACCCCGAGCTCTCACATCGGCACTGGGCCAACCCACGACCACACGTTCGGCGCTGGATACGACGGTATCGAAATTACTTTCTATTTAAAACTGATCGTCGAAAATATTTCGGCACAGTATGCAAATACACCACATCTGTTTCGTTAATACATGCATTTCGAAAATCCAATATTTATTTTTGTTTATTCATCGAGAGTGCAATTTTAAGTTTTACTTGAAAATAATTATAACAATGATTTAGAAAAAATAGTGTATTATTGATGAATTAAGTCAGTTTTAAGGCTTAACAAAATAATTTTATGTAAAATATCAGTGTTCTTCATTAAATCAATTTTTTTTTAATTTAATGTGTAAAGAATAAAAAATATTTTGGACATAGTAGCACTTCATAAAACTTTTAACTGAACATTCAAAGTTTGTACGTTTTTTATTTCATACATACTGTGGGTAAGCGATTATTCGAATGCGAATCACCCCAATTCTTCATTATAAAATGTTGAAGTTTCCAAATGTGAACAATAAACAATTAGTTCGAGTCGTTAATCATCACCGACTATTTCCCCGCAGTCGTGGGAATAATCACGAATTCAGGCAACGGCATTAATTTGCGAACAATTGCAGGCTTTTATTTGTACATCGAGGCATCCGGTAGGCTGGTCAACGACACGGCCAGGATAATATCACCCCTCTACGGCGCCAACTTCACGGAATCCGGATGTTTTTCTTTCTGGTAAGCGGTTTTTGCGACAAAATTTCAGCGTATCAGTACCGACCGTTTAATGGACTTTGCTTTTGCTGTAGGTACCACATGTACGGCGCTACGATCGGGAGTCTCAATGTTTATTTCAAACCGGAGACGGAGAAAATTCCGAAGCTATTGTGGACGAAGAGCGGGAATCAGGGAAATCAGTGGTTGAGAGGATTGTTCAACCTACCTTCTGTCAACACGAGTTTCCAAGTGGGTCATTCGCAAAAAAATGTTTAGAAAATATATTAGAAAGAAAATACAAAAAGAAAATTAAATAACACAAAGCATTGAAAAATTATGAAGCAAATACTTATAATTATTAAAAATGCCAACGTTTATTAACTTTAGTTATCACTATTGTTCGTTATTTTTAATTAGCAAATGATTTGAACATTAATTCAATACCATTTTGAAAGCCTTTATCTCATTTTTGTTTTATACTCGTAAATAATTCCTTGAATATACAAAGGCGAACAAAGTAACTTCCAAAATGTAAATAATGAATATAATATTAAATTAAAATGAAATATTAATTAATTTCATTTTAACTCCAGTATATTAATTAATTTAATTATTAAAATTACAGAATAAATGCTATATTAACGATTCTTTGTTTCCAGATAATCATTGAAGGTGTACGAGGCTCTAGTTACGTGAGCGACATTGCGGTGGACGATCTGGCGCTTCTTCAGGGCGAAGAGTGTATCGTGAAAAATGCGACGACCATTGCACCACCTCCCGACGGTGGTAATTGAATCATATAGAATACTTTCTAATGATTTTTTTCTCAATTTTTCAACATCGACTTTTCCTTTGCAGACGAAGTGGAGATATTTAATTCGCAGCAGAGCTGCAGGGACCGTTGCGTTGCTCGCGACGAGACTACTCCGAGTTCCGAGATTTATTCCAATCCTGACGTCTGCCAGTGCACCCTGGACTGCGCAGAAAACAATAGTTGTTGTCCCGACTACGCAGAGTACTGCATATATGGTGAGTTTCGTTAGAAAGTAATTCCTTGAAAAACCAGAGACTTTAACGTTATCAAAGAGGGAGAGTGAAAACTAAACAAAATTACTCCATTCCAGTAAAACATCACATTCATTCCTACATATTATAACAGAAATTGGTTGCCATGTTAAGAATTGTCGTCGCTTCCTACGAATACTAACGCACCACAAAAAAGATTATTGTGTTAAGTCGTAATAGTGTATTAGATATCTACTACAGTAGTCTATTACAATAATAATAATAACTCTTCGTTATAACATTAGATAATACTGGGTTTTAATAAATCAATTTTTAAAATTTAAAATTTTATTTTCATGATAATGTACTCCGGAAATTCAATGTTATATAAGACCTTGACTCGGTCACAGAAAAAAATGCGCAAAATAATGGAATCATTTCACCAATACCTTTTTTGTACGCGTCTCAGATAATACGTATCACCGTAGTACACGAGGCACTCTTTTATCACGCACATTTATTTAAAAACATCCTTTTGAAAAGGTGACGTCACATAACGTCCTTGCTTCCTCTCCGATAAATTGAAATTTTTATCAATGCTTCATTTTAATACGGGCATATAGTAAAACCTATACTCGCGATTCATGCTTCATTGAATCCCTTCTCTGTACAAAGTATGTTCAATAATTGCTGCTCCATTTCGTAATTAATATTCGTAATCACCTAAAAGCCTATATTTTTAAAACTAATATAATATAACCTATAGATCTTAAAACTACATCAAAAGTATTTTTTTTGCCTTGCAGAGGTCTCAGACCCACCTGAGACGGTGGTACCCTGGGAACCCGGGGTGAACGGAACGTCACCTCCAACGGTTCCTTCGACGACTACAACGGTGAGTCCAGAGACATCGATGGTCACTTGGATCACTAGATTAATAACGTCCACGGAAAAACCAACAACCATTAAACCGGTGACTGTTACCGAAGCGCCGTTAGTCACGACCCGCGCTACTACTGTCTCGCCGTCGACGGTCGCGACGAGCATTGTGATGGACGCGAAAGAGACCACGTGGCTGCAGAAAGAGACTACGATCGCCAGCATCAAAGTGTCTACTGCCGAGACTCCCTTTGACTTGTCCACCCAAGAGGCTCCAGTTACTGAGCTCCACTTTCCGAAGTCTTATGGTATGTTGATGCTGAGGGTAGAATTTTCAATGCATTGGAAACTTAGGACTAATGGTGTGACTTTCATGCACTAGAAAATGATGTGTCGATGTAGTACAGAACAATGTTCTTAACCAAATGAACAAATTTGAAAATGTTTTGTCAATATTTATAGATTTTAATGTTTATAGTTTTTGGACCTTTCTTATGTGATTGCATCTAATCAAAAAATTATTTCATAGTTAAAAGAAAGTTTTATATCATACGCGTAGATTACAAATCAAGGAACAAATTAGTGACATGTAACGGTTTAATTCGTCTAGTACAACAAATATGTAATTGATCTTACAAATGCATATAAAAAACATCATTTGAAATTTCAACTCGAAGTTCATGTATGAAACTAACAAAAGTTACTCGATCGAACTGACGTCTTGAAATCTCCCTGTTTTAGAGCCGCAGTTCATTCAGCCGCAAACGCGGGTCCAGGAGCCATCGTCGAGTCTCAGCCTTACTGGCATCGTGGTCATCATCATCGGCATTCTGACCGGCTTGACCGTTACAACGACGGCTACGCTGCTCTACTTACGCCGGCGGAAGATTCACAAGCGCGGTAGCAACGGCTCGGCCTTCGCCGAGGACAGCGACGTGCGGTACCTGACCTCCAATGAGGCCCTAGACTTCACCTTGGCGAGGCCCGCCGACGAGGAAGATGGTTGAACAACGCCCTTGGTCACCTTGGCTGCTACAACTGCGACTCTTTTTAGCGGAAAACAATCGTTTGCTTCGATAATGGATTGTGCCAGGTGTTTATTCACTTGATGTACATGAAGATTTTTTTATTTGTTGTGTAATTATGTAACATTAGATTTAAAGGAAATACAAATAAAGATTGAATAATTCATTTACGGAGTATTAGTTTTTTTTTATTATAGGTATTTAAATGAATGCGTTCAAGTCCCAGCAATACGAAGATTTATGAAACAACTCCGACACAGCGTATCTTCAACTCTAGTACCTACTCCGACACATAATTCGAGCTAAGAACACGGGCACAGCTGAACGACGCAGACCGACGAGTTAGAAGTTTATCCTAGTCGACGAACGAGCTACATATAAGAAGCTCGCGATTAGGCGCTCGACCGGGTCACGAATAGTGAAATAATTTACTTGGTTAGTCTAATAAAAAACTTTTATATTTAAGACAAGATACCATACAGAAACACAATTAAGCGTTACGATTATGTAATTTCTTATTATACTTTGGAACAGCAGGCATTCCTCATTTTTGTACAGCTTATGTAGTTGCTGTTGCAAGTCGTTTAGCAAAAATCTCAATTTTAAACCTAATATCAGATTTCCAATCCGACTGGTAATAATAGAATTTACACACATTTACTAAAATATGTAAAGCCAGATATATGTTGAAACACTGGAAAAAACGATAACGTATGTACAGAAATGAGTAACTGTAAAACAAATTATGATGCTTGAAGTCGCTGAGTTGTGTGGCACCAACTATTTCCACTACTTTGTATACTTATTATTGGATATACTTTAAGATAAAATATGAATTTCATAAAGACTTTATGTAAATTATTGTATTTTTAATTGGACCTTAAAAGTTAATACGACACAGTAATTCAAAATAATAATGAATATTGGTAACAACGATAATCGATGCATGATAAACCTCTGACTAGTAATGGTATCAGATTTCTTATCATGTAGAATCGTATGCACCAATTCGTATTTCATATTTGTCATACAATTATTTCATAATATGCAAATGTATGTATCTTATACTTAGTAATTTCTTGTACCGTTCGCGTAAAATATCGAAGTAACAAATACATACTTCAAATGTATACTTCACTGTTATCGTAATAAGCACTACAATCTAAAAGATATATTTTAATAATTTTGATAAAAAGATATAAATCGTTTAAATTCTAAATCCATAGAGTGTTGAGCAGGATCACATCTATCTTTATTTATTGTACGCTGTTGAAGAATGGCGTGGGTTGGTTGATGGTACCCCAGAACGAGATGATCCGCGTTGGATCGTGCCTTATGAAAAAGTGGAAGGGCCGATTTGCGATGAACCACTTGTATCCACCGCTGCGATCGATGCTCATGCTGGTAGACGCAGCCGCCTCGGTGCCCCTTTCGTTCACGGTCATCTCGACGCGATGGATGACGCCGTCGGCGTAGAGCCCGGGATTGCTGAGACCCGCGCTGTTGCGTAGGTCGTCCACGCCGAATCCGGCGACCTTCTGGGAGTTCAGGTACTCCACGAATTCCCGGTCGATGGGTCTACTTTGCCTCCTGTAACGTCTATTAAACATCCGCAAATTAAAAAAAAAACATGTTTGAACTTATGTTGTTATAGGAAAAACGATATCCGATACTACATAAAACATTACATTCAGAATCACAAGTAGATACTACAGATAAAAACTGCACACAAATCTATAGCAAAGTAGCGAACAGTACAGATTATAATATCATCAGGTATGTACTCTACGAAATTACTTCTCTCTCTAAATATGAATAAGTAAAATTCGTGCAAAGAAGTACATGATGATACTTTATCTCAATATGCAATTTTAATTCATGTGTTGCACCTAATGTTCTACATGATGCTTCATGTAGCATGCCTATTATTTCTCAAATAATTAGTAAAGAACTACTTTTTTATACCTGAATAAACACGAATAGCAGGGCGCAGCACCGAAATTTGGTAGAGTTGACTGCTGAAACGCAGCAGCAGAGGCTGGACGATGGCCGGTGCCACCTTTTATACCGGGTGATAGGACGCTCAGGTCAGCCGTCAGCGGGTCAAAGAGCGAACGAAGACCAAGGGCCTGCAGAGCGTTACGAAGGTGCAAAGTCGAGGATAACTTCATGCGTGGGTACCTGATGATGCAAGAGCTGTTGACCATCTTGCTTATCAGAGCGTCCAGTACTTCCGGGCTCAGTCGACTCTTCATCTGACGCAAAGCCGCGCGGCCTGGTGCGTTAGGCAACACTGCGTACATTGTCACCTACGTAAAAGCATTATGCTTTATTGTTATGAATCTTCTTATTTATTCTGTATTTAATAGGTTTAACGGTAACATTTTCTCCGGAAATGTTTCCAGAGGGAATAGAAAAACTTACCTCGTTGCCTTTGTAGGGAAATCCAATGATCTTCAGACCGAGTCCGTTATCTTCGTAATAGGGAAACACGCCACCATTCGCCATCATATCCACAAAAACAGTCTGGTCAGGTTCGACGTAGAAGGGCTGCCTATAATAAAATTAATAAGAATGATTTTTTGTATTCATTTATTTAGTGAATAATTATCACATACACTAAGATTCTTTATTGTCAGGTACAAAGCATATATTTTCAATAATTTTGATCATAAGAAATGTTTAAATATTCATTTTTATAATTACTACTTCTTTTAGAAGCACCGCCGTACTTTATTTTTGAAACTAATTTGTTACCTGATCAAGGACCGTACTTTACTTTTCTTAGAATATTATTGTCATTGATTTTTTTACATACGATTTGAAAATGTGCAAACTAGTTAATGTTTAATTTGTCTCCACAAAAGGAAAATAATTGAATTGATACCTTTGCGTGACACCCTCACCGAAGGGTTGATCCCATGCACCGGCGAAGTAAAGGGCAGAGGTGATGATCACGTTGGTGAGAGGACTGGGCGGTTCGTTCAACACGTTCTTTATTTTACCATTGGTACGTTTGCTAATCCAATCGTTAACGATTGTCTGGGCCTCGCGGTTTCGATGAGAAAAGTCCAAGCTTAACACCTCGCTTTTGTAGATTCTCTCGCTCATTGTCCGGAATTCTTCTCTGACTGGGTAGCCATCCTGCAAAAGAAATTTATATTTACATGAAAAATATACATGCGTAATAAATGTTTCATTAATACAGCTAGTTTTTTCAATTGCTATTGAAATATTGAGAAATAAATTGTGCTTTAAAAAATGTACAAAATTCGTGATCTAGATGTCATAGTTCTCTCCTAGACAATTTCGAATGAACAAATCACTCCACTTAATTATATTTCAACTATTTTATTACTATTTAAACTTTTTCACATTTTGAGAGTAACATTTAGAATTACAACATAAAAGCTTCATTCGATATTCAATGACTACTTGTTCAAGCAATCGTGAAATTACATCTCGTGTACCTCCAAGAAAATACCAAATGCGAATTTTGATTCGGGTAGATCAGGATTGATCATGCGTTTTCGCTCGGCCTCCTGGAGTAGTAGGCCGAAAATCTGATGGACGGCCTCGGAGTGATGGGAGATATCGACACCGGACTCGAGGCCGAGGATCTTAGCCACCTCCTCGAATGTTTTACCTCGAGAGGCTAGCAGCACCATGGCCAATGTCACTGCCAAGCTCACGGGTGAAAACAGCAGATTGTCGTTGATCAATGCGCCGGGCGAGTTCTGGATTACCCGGTCCATGTCCAAGGTGAACTTCGTAATGCCTCTCGACAAGATATTTATCACCTGCAAGAAGTCCTGCTTGAATTTATTTTTATGATTGAAATAAGACCCTTTACTGAAAATCTCCAATTAATCCAAATGAATTTTGGTCAATAGTATAAAACTTTTATACTATTATAAGATGCTAGTAGATAGACGGTTGGTAATTATGCAAATATATTACGATAGAAATGATTGGTTTTAATACTGCTGTACTGATTTGAAAAATACTTCGAGTAACTATAAGCTAATCGCTGAATATGATGAATAGCCACAATTTCATGCAAAAATAAAATTCACTATACTACTTTCCTCATAGACTAATAAAATATCCTTACGTGTTCTCTCCATCGAGGCGGTAAAAAAGTATCAAAAGGCTTGGCCGGGGGGTTAATTCCCACCGGCGACAGTGGTCGAGGTGGTACACCGCCGGCAATCGGCGTTGGACTAACAACCTGAAAGCCACCGTTGCTAACGAACGGCGGGAACGCGGGAAAGTTCAGGAAGCCCGCGGCCAGTCGCTGCTGCTGAAGTTGCTTCTGCAGCTGCTCCTGCTGCATTTGGAGCTGATCCTGTTGCTGCTGAAGCTTCTGCCGCAACTGCTCCTGCTGCTGCTGAAGCTGTTGCTGCTGCTGCTGTAGCTGCTGCTGCAAATGCTGATGTTGAAGTTGCAGCCGCTGAAGTATCGCCTCGAACTCGTCCGGGAAGACGAATTTCTCCTGACACGCGGCCACCGTCAGCGTCAGTAGGACCAGTAGCCACCGCATGATCTGAACGCACGTCAATACGAGTCGCGTTACTTTGATTGCAAAATTAGTTTATTTCTAAAGGATGAAAAATTAGGGGGGTATAATATTTTAGGTTGAATGTAAAATAATGTATTTACAGTACTGATATGCAGGTGCAGTACACATCTATCAGGCTTTGTGTAAAAATCAAATGTGATTTGCAAATTGGAATTAAAAATAATTTAAAAGAGATTAGGGGCATTGACCGGAGTGATTAGTTACGGAATTGTATGGAGCATACGTCATTTATCTACTACGTATCAGTTGATTGATTTCCAGTTTATAGGCGTTTGATTTATTTGTGGAGTATGTGCGAACGAATTGTTTCTTAATTATTGCAGAGATTGATCTCACTGATGCGACGCGAAAAAAGTTACGCATTAGATAGCAAACGGCAGCGAGCTAACTTCATTTTAATAAAGGGATGATACCTAGCTCCTGCCGTAAATAAACCGATAGCTTAGTAAACGTAAAAAAGGCTACTCATATAAATCAGGCGAAAACTTATTATTATTTTATATTAAAACTAACGCCTCAAGTTAAAATTTATTTGAATTGTATCGTCGAAGTTGCACAGAGCGCGTACCTAAACAAGTGTCAATCACGACAAGCATTTCTAAAAAAGTTCGTTTCATACTGGAAGTGTGCTACACACGCTACTTCGCTAAAGTCTCGATTTCCTGCATATCATTACAATATATAATTTTGAAATATAGGAATTTATTAAACAATTATATGGGTATTACTGATTTTCTTAGAAGCGTGTGTACAAAAAATCGGCAAATTTATTAGCACCTTATTTAAAGCGGCGCTATCTCAAAACTATAGTATTAATATAGAATCATATAACGAAGAGTGCCGGAGGCGAGATTGTTCAATTAAGTTTTAAAACGATTTAACGGTTTGGTTTAAATACATGTCTAACGTCTAAGTTTCCATTCTCTATTGCACACCACTAAAACGTGATGAAATTTGTAATTAATTATCTTGCTGGAAATCCCCTGCATCAATGATATTTATATAAATTCTAATATATTCAAAAACATTTTCCTTTAAGATTCGATTTTTACGCAATAACCAGTAATTATTCGGGTTATTTTACGCTTAGAGTCGTGGCTTTAAAATTATATACCTTAAAATTAAGAGTAAAATAAATAGATTGATATTCTTTCCGTCTTAGATCCATTTTTTGGCTTTGAGGCCTAATAAATTTTTAAAACAATAGATGACCTGCAGCTGTTTTCAGTATAAATTCAAAATATTGTTGGATATAGTCTTATATGGAGAATACGTACATATATTTCTCTGAATACGATTTTTGAAGGCAATTATTAATTTACCGAGAAATTTAGCGCATACATTATGATCGCTGTTTTAAATATTAAATATTTGTTTATATTCCTTGCTTTTGTACTTTTGCCTTTAAACAAAATTCACGCTCCATTTCCTCAAATTATAAAGTACTGAGAGATTCCTACAGCATTAAAATTTCATTATCGTCAGCTAGCCTTTGAAAATCCATGCACATTCACTTCCCATTACTGCATCATAAGAAAAAATAGTAATACTTACCATACCAATGTAAAAGAGCACCGAAACCACAAGAGGAACACTCGAGGATAACTGAAGGCGAAAGAAATTATCCTTATTGTCGTTAAAAAGTATCGGATGGTCATTCGATCTACATGACGTTCAACGGACTGATGCACTTACGAGTTGCAGGTGCATGAGACTCGCCCGGTGGCAGGCCGTGATCGCGCCGCCGATGCCGCAAAGGCAGATAAGTCGTCGCCTGAGGCTGGCCGGTTTTCCCCATTTTCACTAAATACATCAGTGTCTTCCTTAAGCAGTCTTCATTACCGATTTGAATTTATTTTTAAGAATTTTTCATTGTTATTTTTAAGTAATCATAATGATACATACGTGAAATCAGGTCCATAGGATTCATAGTGGTAGGCAGATTCAAAAACAGAGTATATGATTTTTAAACTTTTTATATTCGATGTATGGATGTGATACAGTTATATACTTTCGGTGTGTAAAAATTGTAGAAATAGATTATCTGTACAAATATAATGCGATGCATGATTTAGTAAAAAAAGAGGAACAGTTAATATTATATCACTTAATATTACGTATCGTTAAAAAATATTTCAGAATATGCGAATGTTGCTTACAGCTATGAAAAGAAATGCTTGCGTTCTTAAAATAAATATTAGTCACACATTCATCGTACTCCATTTAAATAAGCATTACAATCTACAAAGTATAACTTAAGCCTCTTTGGATAATTTATACAAAGTTGACATTTCAACGAGAACCTTAGGTCCCTTGAAAACAGCTTCGCTATTTTTAAAAGTCAACTTCGTCGTAAGCCTACTAGCGAGTCTTTTCACTATTAAAAAATCGATAAATCGTTCGACTTCTAAATCGTTCGAGTGCCGATTACATTTTGTCGAAGAAGGGAGTGGGTCGGTTGATCGCGCCCCAGAACCAGATGATCTTCGTCGGGTCGTGCCTGATGAATAGGAGGAAGGGACGATTCGCGCTGAAGAACTTGTAGTCCCCGCCGCGATTGAGAGTTATACTGGTGACCGCAGCTGCCTCGGTGCCTCTCTCGTTGACGGTCATCTCGACGCGGTGGATGACGTCGTCGGCGTAGAGGCCGGGGTTGCTGAGGCCCGCGCTGTTGCGCAGATCGTCCACGCCGAAGTTGGGCAGCTTCTGGGAGTTCAGGAACTCCACGAATTCCTGGTGGATAGGTCTGGTGGATTGACTCTGTCGCTTGCCACGCCTGTTAAATATCCGTAAATTAATAAAAAATCTTGCCAAGTTTGATTTTCTTTGGAGATAAATTAGTTAGCAACTTTCAGAATGACTTTATTAATGGAGGAAATCCTGTTACCTCTATATTTCACTCTAATTTTAAGTAAAAAAGGTCACTCTACTTAGCTCGTAAATGGAATCTAGTCTTTGAGTGAAAATTTGACTCCATTGAAGTCAAGTATGTTACTCTAGCTGATTTAGCATAATAATCTCTAAATGTGAATAAGTGAAAAGACAAGATTGTATTCGTTAAATAGCCACAAAATCTACCTTCACGCCATATGAGGTTCAAATAAAATATTTGTAGCTTCTAGATTTTCTTCTCGCTTAGTTATGAGATCGTACCTTTGGTTAGTCTGCTGGAAGCCACCGTTGTAATGCTGCTGCGTTGGCTGCTGTTGAGTGGGGGCAGCAGGGGTGGGACCGTGGCCGGGGGTCCCGTGGAGACCGGAGGAGAGAACACTCAGGTCGGCCGTCAGCGGGTCGAAGAGCGAGTTCAGACCGAGGGCCTGCAGGGCGCTGCGGATATGCAGGGTCGAGGACAGCTTCATGCGCGGCATGGTGATAATGCAATTCTTTTTCGTCATGTTTTGTATTACTCCATCCACTACTTCCGGAGTCAGTCGATTCTTCATCTGTCGCAAAGCGGCGCGGCCAGTTGCGGTAGGCAACACCACGTACATCGTCACCTGAAAAATTTCATTATTTAATATCATTGTTTATTTCAAATTAATCGATTTTTTATCAATAAAACAGAGATTTAGATTTTATATTTCAGGTTCGCGTTAAATGTTCTAAAAGAACTATTTCTCAAGCAAAACTTACCTCTCCACCTTTGTACGGTAGTGCGACAATCTGCATGCCGAGCTCGTTGTCTTCGTGATAAAGAAATTCGCCGCCGTTCGCCATCATGTCCACGTACACCGTCTGATCAGGCTCGACGTTGAATGGTCGTCTGCGATAAAAATACCAAAATTAATTTTCTTTTCATTCATCTTTTGTAGGTAACGCGATGAAGTGCACTCGACCGATAGTTCTATCAGGTATCAAACCAATTGTCTTGGACAGAAGAAAGGAAATTACTAACTGATTTTCAGATCTTTAAAGAAAAACACTTTGTTAACAGTTGTTATTTTCGATAGTTGAAATTTAAAATTTTCTATCCTTGATTGATAGTTTGCAACATTTGTTCCTAACAGCTTTTCTGAGAATGCTGTCTCGAATGTGTTGAAAGTGTGCAAAACTGATGGCAATACTTTTTTCTATAACAGGAAAATGATTGATTGTATTAAATACCTTTTGGTGGCTCTTCCTTCGAAGAATTGAGCCCATTCGCCTACGTAATAGAGGGCGGAAGTGATGATGACGTTAGTGAGGGGGCTAGGTGGCTCGCTCAACATGTTCTTGATTTTATTGTTCGTACGGTTGCTAACCCAGTTATTTATTACAGTTTGCGCCTCGCGGTTGCGGTGCGAAAAATCGACGCTTATTACCTCGCTTCTGTAAACCTTCTCGCTCACTGCTCGAAATTCATCTCTGACTGGGTAGCCATCCTGGAAAGAATTTCCTCGTTAAATCTATTGTAATATTTTTTTTCTTTCGTTTATCATCTCGTTTATCATCTCAGGTACTACATTCGGATCAATTAAGTTCATAATTTTGCCACTATATATATTAATTTAAATAAATGCAAATGCACGAGATAGAAAATTTCGATTTATATCTATAAAAGTAATCGAAAAAAATGATTTCCGTTTAGATTCTACGTACCTCAACGAAGATACCGAATGCGAACTTGGATTGCGGTAGGTCGGGATTGAGCATGTGTTTGCGCTCGGTCTCCTGGAGAACCAGGCCAAAAATCTGGTGGACGATCTCGGAGTGATGGGAGATATCGACACCGGACTCGAGGCCAAGGATTTTGGCCACCTCCTCGAATGTCTTACCGCCTGAGGCTAACAGCACCATGGCCAGCGTCACTGTCAAGCTCACCGGGGAGAACAGCAGGTTGTCATTGCTCAGGGCGGCCGACGTGTTCGAGATCGCCCGATCCATGTCCAGGGCGAATTTTGTCACTCCAGTAGATATGATATTTATGACCTGCAAGAAAAAGTTTTTCGATTTATTTTTAAACCTAATTTAAAAATAAAAAATCATTTTAGAAAATTCAGAACAATTTTAATAAAATTATTATGTTTATAGTCAGTAGTAGGAAACTTTTAGATCCACTGTAGGAGAGTTCGATTGCGTTTTTAAAATAAAAATTTGCATTCGTATTTCCTCTCAAAACAATAAGGTAGAAGACCAAGCTAATTATCTGATAATGTTATCTGCCGATCATTTATTCCGGTTCTTGTCAGAGTCTATCAAGTTTCTTTAAAATGTAAAAATTATTCTTCAGATTAATGATTTAAACTATTCAATTCTTTATAACATTTATTGTACGTATTTGAGTTTGTTTTTAAAGATAAAAAGCTTTAATACTTTTATTTAAACTTGACTTATTAAATGGTGTGTTTCTTACACAATTGCATATTCCTACAAACTTTATCAAAGAATAAATAAATAACAATGTCGTCCCTGATTCGTAAAATACTCGTAAAAAAAATAATTTTATATCAGAAGTATAAATTTATCTCATTACGTTAAAATAAATTATGATAACTCATGCAACTAATTCCGTCGATTTGCATTTACTCTTTTTTTTTCAAAAGCACGTGCGAAAAGCAATGTGTACCCAGCTAATCGCTGATGAAAACAATGAATCACCAACAATATTACTCGTTATTCATCAATTATTCATCGGCGCTCCGCGAATAAATAAAAGTCAACGCGCGTCCGAAGTCCCACCGATCAAAGCAGCTAAATTACGACCGATTTTTTACTCACGTGTGCCCTCCAGCGCGGCGGCAGGAAATTATCGAACGGCGTGGCCGGCAGGTTGCCCTCCACCGACGTCTGCGAATGGGGCACATTGGCGGCAGAGGGTACCGGTCCAGCGGAGGGCTGGAAGCCGCCGTGGCCGCCGTGCGACGGCTGGGTCGGTGCTCCGAGGGACGGAACGCTCTGCCCGCTAGGCGCGAAGTTCGGGACGACCATGGACGGCCTCTGCTGCTGCTGCTGCTGCTGCTGTTGCTGATGCTGCTGCATCTCTTCGAACTCGTCGGGGAAAACGAGCTGGCCTTGGCACGCGGCCACCGCCAGCGTCAAGAGAACCAGCCACCTCATAACCTGGAGACACAACGTTGTCGTTTTACTTTCACCGGTGAATGTGTGAGATGAGGAAGTCGCGAGGATCTGGTCAGAGGACAGGTAAAATTGGGCTGGTGAGCGAGATTCGAATGTGGGTCGGGTTCGCGAAATTGGGTGATTTAAACGATTAGGGACACGAATCGGAGCGATGAGTCGCGAGATTTCTTTCACTGCGCGAATTTTTTGTCCGCTTGACGGTTATCTGCAACCGCGATCCAGTCGATTGATTCAATCTACTTAAAGTTGAATTTGCGAGAAATCACTTTAATTAATAAAATGTTAATAAAAAGTAGTGAAATTGCTCCACTATTTAATGATTAGTTCATAAATTTCCATTAATTTTAGTAATTTTTCGTAAATTCAACTTTATTACCGATTCGAATGGTAAATTGACAATTACTGACTACAGTTAGAAGTATTCCTGAGTAGTTTACAGTTAGTTAAATTTATTTAATAAATGCTTAATGTTAGTAGTTAATTAAATTGTATAGGAAACTTATATTTGTATTAACTATATTCTAACTGTTTTTTTATTAACTGTTTTTCTATTAACTATCTTTTATAGTATTAATAATTTAAGTTACGTTCTACTTAAAAATAACTAATCTTAATAAATTAACTAGTGCCTTCATTAAATAGTGAAAATGATGATTACAACGCACTTTAAATTAAAGTAGCGATCAATTTTATCAAATAGAAATTTTTATTTTATTTCAAAAGTACTTAAAAATATTTTTTTTTCAAGAAAAATCTTTTAATCGCACGGTACCATGTCACAATAAAAAAAAAGGAACTGCTGTAAATCAATCGGAAAACAGCCTTGGCAATGCGAGTGTCCCACGCGATAAGCTTGTTGTGCTTTTTAATTAAAACGATTGTGAATTGAACTTCCTCTCGCGCGGCGTCAGAACCACTCCTCCCGATTAAAAAACACCTTGAACAACTCGCTTCCGGAGAAAATGGAAAAGAGATGTACATTTCCACCGAAACTTGCAAAATGTCTGGTCGGCTAAGTGACTACGACAAATTCAAGGTCCCCGACCTCTCCGCGTTCAAGGCCCCGCGAGATTCCCATTGTACCCGCAGATTGTCCGTATGCTAATCCCGCCGGTCATTATTCATGCGATTCGGTACCTTGAAAGTCGAACAACGAACGAAATTTCGGCCGCGTGTGCACGCGTATACGCTTACTCCCGCTGGTGCCCCGCGAGATCGGCTCTTTAACGAGCGCCGGCTATAAGCGTATACCGTATACTCGGTAGAAACGCGCCTGAGTTAGCACTTCGCAATACACGGGAATGAGAGGAAACCAAGGCCGACGGGCGATGCAGCCGCCGAGGCGTTATGTCATAAGTGCGTATCCTTCGTCAATGAACTCTAACGGCTGGGAATCTCCGTAGCCGATCTTACCGATTTCCAACTGATTAACGAAGCTGATTCATGACTTGCGAAATTGGAAAATGAGTTTTCTCTACGATTTTCTCCATTAGGCTTGATGCTTGAACCTCAAAATAGTCTGGATGTTTTAGAATAACAGGTGTCTTGCTATACTGAATTTAATTTCCACCGATTTTTGTACACTTATGGAATTGATTATAAGCTTTTGCGAAAAGAAAAAAAATCTTTAAAAATTGTTTTTTTGTTGAAAAATAAAATTTGCAGATTATATTACAAATTAATATCTCTATATATCTAGCATTTATTTCATTTTTATGGTTTTAAGGATTTTCAATAGTTTTTCACTAATGCAGATTCTTAGATTAGAAAAATCTAAAATACAATTCAAGTTTGCTACGATTATTGTGTGAAAATAGTATTAAAAAATCTTTTTACAATAACCTTATTAATTCACTACATCTATTTGTTCAAATATAAAATAATAATACCTTAAAATACAATTTGTTATCATTCATCAATTTCAATTTTGCATTAAAATCTACTTGATTTTTTTCAAATAAAGTTGATACGCTCTAAGAGCGAATGAATTAATTTTGCTACGTAGGAGCAACAAAGATAATTGTTATAACAAGGAGCTTCCGCGCAACGGTCGCGTTTAAAAATAGTTCATAAATAAAAACGTCCATTCACTGTTGCACATCGCTAGAACGTGACGAAATTTTGAATTCCATCTTACGAGAAAACCTCGAAACAAAGGCATCTAATTCCATTCTCTCACATTCAAACTTATTTTCCTTTAAAATTCCCGTGCGATCGGTACGCCCGGTACCGAATCGTTGACTCTCGATTTCCTCAAAAGCAACAAGTACCCGCGGAGACTCCATTAAACATTCATTACCGAACGTCGCAGAAGATCCCCAGCCTTTTCCTCGAGCGCAAATCCATTGTCTACCCATCCACGTACGTACGCAAACCGCAACATCCACCAGACACGCGACGCGAGTGATTGATTTTACTCACCATTCTGATGTGCAGGTAGGAGGAAAACGTCGAGAGCCGCGTACTCGCCGGGGAGGATTGTGACTTGTTGACAAGAAGATCGGGCTGCGCAGGTCGATCAGCCGATCGGCATGACGCTTGCGGGCAGGAGGTAGTACTTGTACAAGTGCGACCGGCTCGTTCGCGAATCGCGAGCGTCACTGCTTCGTCGAGCTACCGGGCGGCGCCTGATATTGGCCGCGCGCACCCGCCGGGCCCCCCACTCGAGCCGCGCCGCCGCCGTCGCCGCAGATAAGCGGCCGCCCGAGGGCACAGGGTCCAGCTTACGCTACTCACCGGCCGGCTTTTCCCATTCATTGGGTATCCTTCAATGGAGCGCGGGAATCGTGTTGTTTTTTCTTGTTAGACTAGAAAGACGATTTATGGGAAACTGAACGCGTTGTGTTAAAAACATTTTCATGGAAAAATAGTGACATCAATTGGTAAAGATCGTAACTAGAGATATCAAAATCATGACAGGTTTTGGTCACTTTTAGGATGAAAAATATTTTATATGTACGAAATAAGAGAGATCGTTTTCATGTCTCGATTCAAGAACATCAACAGGTGGTCTTGTATTATCTTAATTTAAAAATAATTTTGTAAATCAAGAACATCAACAGGTGGTCTTGTATTATCTTAATTTAAAAATAATTTTGTAAATCGGTCTCAAAATGTAATCATATTTAATCTCATCTTACATTTATCTAAACTTAAATAAAAATCGAGATATGAAAACTAATAATTTCTAAATTAATTTTTTATTAGGATACATAGTTATTACATAATTTAATTATTTAACTATGTTCGGAATTAAATTGGTTTTTATTTAGAATTAAAACTTGGAGATCCACAATCAATCTCCAAATCTTTTAATGTCAACAGAAGATTTTGTTATCTTACAACGTATCATAAACAGCAACTATTTTGATATTTCACTTTTTGACATTTAATTAATATTTTTTACCTGGGTTATTAATTACTAGACTTTATTTTATAAATAAACATTAACTTTTAAGTATCTGATAAAAAGCTGTTTAATTTTCTAGGTCATTTTCTATGAATAATTTATCCTCACTATGGCACGTGGAGTGTTAATTCCATAGGTCGGGTATGTAGTTACAGCATTAATAGTAAGAGTATAAGTCAATCAATAATGAATCGCGAAATTTTTGAGTGTTTAGATGATATCAGTGAGTACATACTCTTTCCAAAAAATAGGCTTATCCATGCGTCACAGGTTTTAACGCATAGCTGTAAATTTTTAAATTTATTTTACTTCTTTGGAGACTTTCTTAGTACAGCAATAAACCATTCATGATTCGTAGTACAACAGAGTCAACAGTCAGCTGTTTACTTATCAGTCTATGAAAAAAGTTAATTCTTACATTTATTATTCAACGATACGATGCCTTCTCTCAATTGTTTTTGTACGTACCAAAAACGGATAGATTATTGAAAAGTAAGTATTAAAAAAATGTGTACATGTAAATAAATTTTCTTGCAGACTAAAATTTTCATTTATTTTGTAACTCTAATTTCAACGATTTACCTTGACAGTAATTAACGATATTACCGTGAATCATATGCTCGAAAGATAGACGCGCGTAACTACCATTGTCACCATTGTTTATCCTTCTTTTGCGTTTCCTTCCGTTAAAAAAAATCGCATTATCGCTTTGCATTTTTCGACCAAATTACTCACGCCGACTGCACCCGAAAGACTTTCAGCTCTTATCAAACTTAAAGCGCCCAATTGCCCCGCGCGTGTGTCACTTTCTCCAATTTCGCAAAACGCATCTTAAGGAAAAAAAAGTTGCCCATTCACGGTCACGCGTCGCTTTTAACGACCATTCCGTTCCGGTTTCCTGCCTCGTGGACACTTAACCCGTCTCCCTTATCCGCCGATCCTATCGGTTTCCCCCCTCCCCCCCTCGAGCACCGGTAAATCGCACTTCCTGGTCTGCGGTCGCGAAGCGCCCCTGAAAAAAAAACACAAATCATAACAGAAGAAAGGAAGAGAGAGAACCGCAAACGCACGCGCGCGAGTTTGTTGAGAGCCTGAGTCAGCGTCCGTCTGAGCGCGCGGGCGCGCGAACCTTTGACCATTGTCGCGGCGAGCGGGAACTTCCCGCTCGTCTGGGTTTTCCGCGTCGCAGGTGCGCGCCTCCATTCATGAAGCGAGCGGCGCTCGTGCCGGCGGCGAGGAGCGAATTCGAGGCGACAGTGCGTTCCTTTGATCGCGATAGTATAAGAGGATGCGGGGGAACTGCGAGGGGGTATAACGAGGTCGCTTTGCGTCGGAGCACGCGAGGCGATATATGCACGTTTTTTCGAGGCGATTTTATTTTTTATTTTGTTTTTCGGAAGAAGTGGGGCACGGCTGACTGGATTAACCGGTTGGACGGCGGTTATTTTTCTCTTCTTTTTTTTTTTGTTGTAAGATGAGCGCGTGTTTGAGGAAAGTGAAATGCAATTTCTTATGATCGGTTATTTTGTTGCCGATTGCGGATGTAGTAAAATATGAATGAGATTAAATGTTTGATCGATTTAAAATAAAATGAAAGTGAAATTTACAAATGAAAAGTGCAGAGTGTAAAAAGAATGTTACACGATAAAATTGTTTTCAACGGCGTTAACAAAGTTTGACTTTGCGGACTGATTTATACCACTTTCCTGCACGAATGCGGGAAATTGATGCTTTGCGCACACACATCAGTTCACAAAGTTAAAGTTAAAAATTACGTGGAACGATATAAATAAATTGTTAAAAAAAAAAAAAAATAATTTGTTATTGAATTTTATTGATGAGGGGTTTGATTAATTGAATATCTTATATCTACTTTTTTTTTTTAAAGTACATCATCAAGTACAGCCGCTTAAATATCCGGTCTACTGTTCACCCAAGCAGGACCAATTGCACTATACTAAATGTTACTATAGTGAATCATTTTTATCCTATTGTTGCAAGTGTAACGGAAGTTGCTAAATTAATTGCGAATACTAGATTATCTCACAGACTATTTCACCGTTACTTTTTGGAAAACAATGTGGGTAATACATAAAATAAGTTCGCTAAAAAACTTGTTACAATTGTATGGTGGCCAGGTCAATGACATCGAAATTTGTAAAGAGATAATTGATTTATATCCCATTTTTAATGATCGATTTTCTCCCTGTTATTATTAAGTAGACCAGTTCTATACATTTATAGATATTCTTTAATAATTATATGAGAGCATCGTATCAGTGTATATGTCAAGGTATCAGAACATCCTAAAAATGACGAGATTTTCTACAGATGTACTCACAATTGCTTTATTAAAAATCTTCTTAATTAGATAAGTTCCCAACTTTTGAAAGTGGATCTGGACAATTAAGAATTGAATTGTAGTTTTATAATGAATTAATAAGTTGAATGGACAACATAGTCTTCAGAACTAGGCAACTACATTGCCAACTACATTGAAAGAATTTTTAACTATACGAAAAAAAGTGAATTTTTTATGTCCTGCATTATAAAGCATAAACATATAATAAAAATATAATAAAAATTCAATCCTGTAGATTAATTTTTGAGTAATAGACTGAAACAACCAACATTCAATAATCATTCTGCTACTTAAATTTGAGAGGAATTACAGGATTGTTAAGAGTTTGGAATGAAAGTAAAGTGTACATAGGGATTTCTGTTCTGTATGATTATAAATAAAACATTCTGCGACTAGTTTAAATCGGATCAAACTTTTTATTAAATATATTAACAATGCTTTGGTTGAAGCTAAATAAAGTATTGTTTTATTAACAACAGACGATGCATGATTTAATAAAAAAAAGTAGCAATCAATACTTGTTACAATTACTTTAAATTGAATGAGCAAAACCCTAAGTTTTAGGAAATATAGTATTATATTTCTAACGAGAAATACACTCTTTTTATTAGCTAAATATTCAAGTTCCGCGCTTTTGTACAGTATTTAAATAACTATTAGAACCTTAAAAATACATCGTGAGCCTCTTTGTGTACAAAGTAATAATGCCCCAGGGGCCTCAGAATATTACAGTATTCTAACTTAAAGAAAATGCAACGTGTGAAAATTAAACCTCAACTCGATCGAGAGCTGGCTAAATAAGTTCTCGCAGTTCGATCAATCAACCATTACTCGTGAACCTGGCAAAAACGCAGCTTCCCTTTGGTCTTTTGAAAACTGCTTTGCCTAGCGAGTCTCTTCCCTGTAAAATTGAATGAGTGAAAAACTAAAATCAGGGAAAATTGATCCTTGAATTACTAAACCGTAGAGATCCTTCCTCACTAATTTTTAGTGAAACACCACTAATTTTATGTTTCTTCACTTATTCAACTTTCGCCAGTTCGTTATTAAAAAAAAATCGATAAATCATTCTAAATTGATTTCTAAATTGACTGGGAGTGGATCCAGTGCCGATTACACGCTGTCGAAGAAAGGCGTGGGTCGATTGATGTTGCCCCAGAACCAGATGATCTTCGTCGGATCGTGCCGGATGAAGAAGAGGAAGGGTCGATTGGCGCGGAACCGTTTGAAGTCGCCGCTGCGATCGAGGATGACGCTGGTAGCCGCCGCGGCCTCCGTGCCCCTCTCGTTCACGGTCATCTCGACGCGGTGGATGACGTCGTCGGCGTAGAGCCCTGGGTTGCTGAGGCCCGCGCCGTTGCGCAGGTCGTCCACGCCGAAGTTGGGCAGCTGCTGCGAGTTGAGGAAGTCGACGAAGCCCTGGTCGACGGGTCGCTGCTGCTGGATCTTGAAGCCGCTGGACCACTGCTCCACCTTGCAGCCGTCCGACGTGTGAGTGTGGTAGCCTGGTCGCGCGGACGGCGGCTGCGTGTGGGCGGGGGGAGTGGCCGGAGGTCCGGGCTCGGCGGCGCCGTATCTGCCGGGTGATAGGACGCTGAGGTCGGCTCTCAGGGGATCGAAGAGGGAGCCCAGGCCGAGGGTCTCTAAGGCGCTCTGGAGCTTCAGGGTTGAGGACAGTTTCATGCGCGGGAACGCGACGAGACAGGTACTGTTGACCATCTTGCTTATCAGACCTTCCAGGACTTCCGGGGTCAGCTTACGCTTCAAATCGCGCAGAGCTGCGCGGCCTGGAGCGCTGGGCAACACCGCGTACATTGTCACCTGTTTAACGGAAAAATTATTAGTTCATTGATTTCGTTAAATAATTAAAGTACAGATTTAAAAAACTAATTAATAAATATAATGAAAAAAATCTCTCTAATTATGAATAAGTGAGTGAATACGCACTTATTTAACGTTATCTACGTTGTTTGCACGTATTTATTTTTAAATTGTTTTTTGTAATAGAAACTCGTGTTAATAATTCGGCAGATTTATATAAATTACATTTATTTCAAAAACAAAAATCTGTGAAAAATAAAACACGTGTACAATGCACTATCGAATAAGCCGTTCAAGGTAATCCGCGCGTTTATGCAAATCAACAGAATGATTAAATAAATTTCTGAGTGATTGACGTTTATTGGCTATTGTATTCTATTGAAAAATATTAAAAGTAAAATAATAAATTTAACAGCATGCATTTTAAATAAATACAATCTAATACTTCTATAGTTTTATAGTTTATAAAAATAGGTAATAATTTCCATATTATTATTTAAAAAATATTCTGCTGGTCTGGTTTTAAGTAAAATAATAGAATCTTCAATCAATTATTCGAATATTAAAAAGTATGAATGTATCATATTCCAGCATGCTAATCCAGACTTTTATGTTTTGTTAAAATTTATTTCATGGACTTCTTCAAACAATAAAACGTCTAATAAATCAACTACCGACAAGAAATATTAGAATTTCAAAATTTCTAGACAAAAGAAGACACTGTTCAGAATCAATATAAGATTCTTTGTGAGCAAATTGGGTGTAAATTCGTCACGCTTTAAAGGTAATAAACTGAAGCAATAGATCATCAATAGACCCATGTGTTTTAAAACATTTTAAACCTCACTATCCGCGATCAATGCCATCTAAAAATAGCAATTCATCTAAAATTCGACAGATATATTCACTGGACGAGCCGACTCTAAGCCGCGCTCAGCTCCACGTGTGTAACACGTTTAATTGACCGATAAATAGACACTTTTGAGCGAGCGAAGCGCTGCTCGGCTTTTACGTAAGCTCGACTCGCATCCCCGTACTAAAATCCCCGGTAAATTCAAGCCTTTAGAGCGGCTCGTTATTGTGCGCCGCGCAGTCGCGAGGCAATAAAGCGCGCCGGTTAATAGCCTACTCGAAAGGAATCGCCGATGGAGCCCGATAATTGTCCGACATTCGCGGGGGAAGGGAGCGTCGATAATTTTCGAGACGCGGTGAATGAAGCAAAAAAAAAAAAGAAAAACACGCGTCAGAAAAAATTTACCTCGTCGCCTTTGTACGGCAGTCCGATGATCTTCAGACCGAGCTCGTTGTCCTCGTAGAACGGAAATTCGCCGCCGTTCGCCATCATGTCCACGTACACCTTCTGATCGGGTTCGATGGTGAACTCTTGCCTACGATAACAGTATCCAGATTAATTTTCTTTTTAAGCAATGTATAAGGGTCAATTTCTTGAATGGGATTGCAAGTAATTGAATGTTAATTTGGTTCTACTAAGAAAACGAAAAATGATTAATTCCAAACCTTCTGGTGCCACCCTCAGCGAAGTGTTTAGTCCATTCGCCGCTGAAGTAAAGAGCGGAGGTGATGATGATATCGGTGAGGGGACTGGGCGCTTCGCTCAGCATATTCTGGATTTTGCCGTTGGTACGTTCGCTCACCCAGTTGTTTATGACACTCAGGGCCTCGTTGCTGCGATGCGCAAAGTCCAGGCTTATCACATCACTTTTATACACCTTCTCGCTCACCGCTCGGAATTCCTCCCTGATTGGGTAGCTATCCTTTAAAGTAATATAAAATTAAATTATTGCATTTTATCTGTATATCAGACATAAGAGACATCTTCACATTTTCTTCTCTTTTTACCGGGTGTATTTAGGAAAACGTTTTGATGAGAAATGTGTTTTTTCCCCACAATCATAAATTTAAAAAGCTCATTTTCTCCACTTGTTTCAACTTGTTTCAATTATATTCGATACTATGTAACACGCTATACAGATACATCTTTACCAAAAACTTGTTCAAAAAATTACGATATAAAGATTTGTGTAAATCGACAAAAATCTTATGTGTACCTGTACGAAAAGACCAAAGGCGAACTTGGCCTGTGGCAGAGTGGGATCCAGTAACTGCTTCTTCTCGGACTCCTGAAGTAGTAGACCGAAAATCTGGTGGACGATCTCGGAGTGATGGGAGATATCGACACCGGACTCTAGGCCGAGGATCTTCGCTACCTCCTGGAATGTTACGCCTCCAGAGGCTAACAGTACCATGGCCAAGGTTACAGTCAAACTCACAGGGGAGAACACAACATTTTCGTTACTCAGAGCGACCGACGAATTGTCGATTGCTTGGTCCATGTCCAGGGTGAATTGCGTCGTTCCCCTCGATATGATATTTAAAACCTGCGGCAATTATCGTTCGGTTTTTTCAAAATAATCATACACAAAATTACGTTTATTTAATTAATTTAAGTTCATTTACAGCTTTTAACACAAAAATAAATTATCTTTATAAAAAAAATTATTTATAAAGTATAAACGAATTGGTACTATATTTTTTCAAAGCCATCAATTTCTCTACTTCGTCAATAAAAGAAAAACGTAAAATAGAAAAAAAGATTATTACGTGATCTCTCCATTGAGGCGGTAGGAAGGTGGCGAAGGGTGTGCTTGAAGGCGCCGAGGGTTGTGGCGGAACTTGAGGAGCGGAACTCTGGCCTTGTTGAACAGTCTGGACGTTCGGGATACTCTGGAAACCACCGTTATCAGGGTACATTGGGCCTTGGACATCATTGAAAGTTATCCCGTCGGAAGGCTCGAAATCCGGGATGACCAGACCGCCGGCTTGTGCGTCCTGGTTCCTCACCCTCTCCCACTCGTCAGGAAAGAGGAATTGCGCGTGACTCGTGGCCACCGCCAGCGTCAGCGCCACCAACCACCTCATGATCTGCAGACACATTATAATCAGTCAATTTACCTTTGCCAAGGGAAACACGCGATCAAGATCATTATAAATTTAAGATTATTTGTGTTTTATCGAATGGTAGATTGTCCTTGCGTATTAGCACTCAAAGCGGTGATTTCGTAGTCTCTAACATTTAAGGTATTTCCTTTTACCCCAGAGCAGAAAAGCTCATTTATTAGATTTTTTTTGTAAGCACCAGTAGCATAATTCAAA
Source organism: Eurytoma adleriae (assembly GCA_900480045.1). NCBI lineage: Eukaryota > Metazoa > Arthropoda > Insecta > Hymenoptera > Eurytomidae > Eurytoma > Eurytoma adleriae. The sequence continues at coordinate 61,255 of UXGC01000417.1, forward strand.
CCTGCTATAAAGAAAAGCACTTTCAATAATCTTGCCGCCAAGATGAAAAAGAGAGCACATTTTGTAATAATCCTTGGAAAAGAAATACAATACAAGAGCTAAATTTCACGTGTACATTGAAACGCAATTTTTCGTTAGCTGTGACAATTTAGAGGAATTAAAAGACGCACGAATTAACGATGGGTAGCAATTTTTTGACTGCACTTATATAAGAGATGACCTCACCGGAGAGATAGGAAAAAGCAATCAGTAATTATTAAGCTTTATATGTCTGTTCTAGTCATTTTTTCAACTTTTTAAAATGATTATTGCTATTTGCTTGCAATGAATTTTGTACATATTCACCTTCATTCAATGTTCTTATCTCTCTTAGAGAGTCTTCTAAAAGTCTAAAAAAAAAGATGTTAAAAATCAACGAAAAAGTTTACAAAGAAGCGATAGCATCTTGAATAAAAAAAGGTAACTCCTATAAATCATTGCGCAAAAAAAGCCTTGGCAGCGCGAATGTCTCGCGCGATAAAGTTGGCGCGCTTTTTAATTAAAACGATTGTGATTTAAACTTCCTCTCGCGCGCCGGCCGAACTACTCCTCCGAGTAAAAAACTCGGCGAATAATTCACTCCCCGCAGAAAAAAGGGAAAATAAGACGCGCTCGTATTTCCGTGGAAACTCGCAAGTGGTTTCTAGGGTACACAAGAAAAAAAAAAGAATTCTATGAGAAGTCTATATCTTCAAGGGCCGCGACAGTCTACTCGGCCTCGACCTCCGCTAATCCGAACGCAAGGCCCCACCAAATCCCCATTGTTCCCATAGATCGTCCGTTTGATAAAATTCGGGCTCTAGGTTAATGCGACCGAATATTCATTCCGCTTCTTCGCTATAGGCGAGCAATGTATATAGCTTTGTATATACTTTTTCACCAGCGAAGGTGCGGTGTTTTCATCTTCAGTTCGAAATTGATTTTTACTTATAAGTCGGTATGCGGTTTTTTTTTTCTTAAAAACGCGCGTCAATTGGTCTTTTGCAATCCTCGAGAAAGAGAAGGAGCCAAGGCCAACGAGTGATGCAGCTGATGAAGCGTTATGCCATCAACGTGTATAATCCTTCGTCAATGAACTCGGGTGGCTGAGAGGCTTAGGCCGATCGTGCCGATTTTGGATCGATTGTCGAAGCTAGGTGATTCACGATTTGCGAAAATGGAAAATAAGTTCTTTACGATTCTTTTTATTGCAGGTTTTTTCTATAAAAAAAGAAGCCTAGTTTTCTTTTATGTAGCAATGATTACTATTTTTTTTCCTTTTTATTAGGTTACCGATTTTCAATAGATGTACAATGATGATTCACATTTTGCAAAAGGAAAATGTTTTCTATATTTAGCTTTATATTAGACTAGAATTAGATTAGACTTGTTTTAAAACTATAATTAATGTAGTGTTTGTATATACCATTTTCTTCTGGTATCATTTGTTAAAAGCTATACGATTTAGAAAGAAGGAAAATTGCTTTTGTTTATAATTATTATGATGAGCTTGTCTATAATTATACGTACAAAATTTTATTTTATTATTAGTTTTATTATTTTGATTTTTATTATTTTTAATAAAAATCGTTAATTATCTTTATTTAAGTTTTAATTATAGAAATCTGTCAGTTACCAATTTTCAAAAGCAGCGACTGTTATCACAAAAAAGTTATGTTCTGCATGCTAATTTAATAAAAAACGTACTGGAATGAGGTTCTTATCTGCTGTGCTTTAAAACAGTTTGAAATACAAACATAAAATCCCTGCTGCACATAATTAAAATGTTAGGAAAAAAAATAAAGTAAATTCAACTACATTAAAGAACACTTATTCCTGCATGAATATCGAACAAACCGATTACCGTGAGATCGTTACACAATCGGTAATCGCGCAAAAAATTCTCGCTCCATTTCCTCAAAATTGTAGTGCACACAAAACTGATCCATTAAACATTATTTACTCAACTGCTAAAAAAAATCGTGATTTTTTTCAAGCGGTAGTTCAGGCGCTACTATACGAGTTAACTATATATGTACAATAGTTACTCATACATTGAAACTTTATATTAGAGTAGATAAAAAAATTAAAAAAACATAACTTACTCAACTGCGAAAAAATTTAGATTTTTTTTTAATAGAGACGTTTAATGATAAACCAGGCGCTACCACAAGATGGTGATAACCGTCTATGTACGTATAAAATAAAAATTTTGAACTCACCATTGGAATATGTTATAAAAAAAGCTGCAGAAGTTGAATTTGCGAAGGAAAGGCGAACTCAAGGTGAACTTGTCGGAGGATGTATCTCACAATCAGGTGATCGGCATGGCGATCGGCGGAGGTGCGAGTGAGAGGCGCGCGCAATCGGCTTGGTAGCGGGCCGCGGACGTGACTGCTCCGGCGCTATCGGGCCGCGCTCGTATTAACCGCGCCTGCCCCACTCGCGCCTGGCGCGCGGAGTCGACGCCGAAGTTCGCGACCTTCGACAAGATAAGCGACCACCTGCGCGGGTCGCTCGCGACTCTACGATGAAGCCCCATTTGGCAAATCGCTCGCGTCCAATTTGTTGGAAAATTACGGCTTATCTAGTCTTGTAGTACGCGCGCGAGAATCGATAAAAGAAATGGTAGAAAGCAATTTACCTGGCAGGTGTAATTGAATAAAAAAATGTGTATTGTGAAAAAATTCGTATTTTTAGTAATGACGTATGTGAAAATCGATTTGATTATGATTCAACGGGGCCCTTATTAGATGATAAGGAATTAGCTATTGTTTTGATTTCCGATTAAAAGACGTAACGATGTGCGCGAACCTATAATTTGCTGCACAAGTATCGATAATTTGAATACCTACAAAAACTAGTTCTTTATAAAATCTTTTTTCAGATGAACTTCCGATCCATGTGCGACGCAGTTTTATAAGGTATCGGCGTAAAGTTTTAATATGTTTGGAGACTTTGTAAAATAGTGACAGTCAGCTTTTGAAATGTAAATGAAAAATTTGAATAAGTCATCTATCTATTAATAACTACATAAAAATTACATTCAAATACAATTACTTGAAAAATTAGGCGATAGCCCATTGTGATTCAAAATATTATTAAAGATCACGAGAATCTTCTTACGATTAGATTTTATAATGAAATATTTAAATGTATTAAACGATTCGTATATCAATTGTAAATTTTCAATTTACAGTGCTGAATGTTTAACCTTTAACCAGTACCTATATAGTATCTAAATATGCGCGCATTTCCCTCTATGTTTATAGTCAGCTAAAATGTTTTATTATAATTACGCAGCAATTTACCTGGGCAAAAATGCACGGTACTATCATTAACCCCATCACAGTTATTGTTATCACTATACATTTTATCATCCTGTCGTGTTCCTTTCATTAAAACATTCGCATCGCCGCATCGACCTGGTACACTTTGCACACTGCAACCGCTCACGAATACAAAAATAAATTCACCTAAAAAAAAAATCGAAATCCCTATCGCAATTAACAGCCAATTGTCCGTCCGCTCTCTCTCCGATTTTTGCAAACCACCGCAAAAGAACCCCCAGTCCCACCCACGCGTCGTGTTTTAACGATCGCCATAAACCCAGTTCGCCGCTGCGCGTACAATCCGCGAGTTCGCTTATCCTCCGATCGCGTCCCCTCCCTTCAACCCCTCGTAAATCAAGCGCGCCTTTACCTCCGCGCGCAAAAAAATCGAATCAAATCCAAAATAAAAAGAAAGAAGGGAGGCAGAAAAGCGCAGAGGCATCGCGCAGCGCGCGTTCGATGAAAGGCTGATTCAGCGGGTGTCCGAATTACCAGCCGTGGATCTTCAGCGGGCCATTGACGAGCCCGCGGAAGGGAAGTCCCCGTTCGGCCGGATTTTCCTGCGATCGGATCCTAGTGCCTCCATTCATCGCCAGGTATACACGCCGCGCTAATTGGCGAGCAAAGTCCAGCTTCGAGAGGCATCGGCGCGCTGCTTTGATCGAGCGCGCCGAGGGAAGGGGGCAGCCGGGTAACGAGGTCGCGGCGATACACACGTGCGCCGGTAGTCAGATGCTAGAGTGCGTTTTTTCTTCTTTTTTGTCGGGATTTACGATTTTATCGCGAGGATGGTAGGATGCGCGAGCGACCGGATTAACTAGCCCGGGGGTACGCATGGTTATTTTTTCATTTGGGATGTTGCAAGATGAGCGCAGTTATGGAAAGTGAATTGCAGTTTCTTTTGTAGATAGTTAGTTGTCGCGGTGACGAAACGATCAAATGCGATCAGTTTGATAAAATCTGATTGCCGTTGTGGTGTATACAAATGAAAGTTGGCGCGTGAATGAAATGATGACTTATTTTTATAGGCACTTTTTATCTGTAAAGGAAAACAAGGTAAAAAAAATTATTGTAATATACGAATACATAAGGAAAATAAATTTAATTTTCCATGTAGTTGCGTAGAAAGTCATACTAGACTGCTTTTTTTTACTTTACCTTTATATTCAAAAGTAGATAGTAGCTATTATTGGTTTATTACTTGCTTTTAATTTTTATAGCGACTGATAAATTTCCCTAGGTAGAGTGCAATTATTTCCTAATTCACATTTGTTGTTGAGTGACATATTTATATAACAGTCGCAAAAATAATATTTAAATATATTTTAGAAATGGATTAAATAGAAACACTAGTTTTAAAAATTCATTTACATTTTGCTATAATTCATATTTTGGATTGTTGTAAAAAACCAATTTATTATTATGTAATGTGAAATAGCTTTTAAAATATTTTCGTATAGTTAGAATAACATGTCAGTTCATAAAAACAAGTTCTTATTTTAATAATAATTTTTTAAATACATCGTTTGGTATCAGTTTTATAATATTTATATATTGTTCTAAACCAATTTTTCATTAAATATTAATTTTTTTCAGGTATATCACTAAATTACGTTTAATTTAAATTTTAAAGGTTAAAGTCAATTATTGCAAAAAATTTTAAATAAAACGTGCAATTATCACGAAGATTTTTTACAAAAAAAATTATATTTAAAATCTGTGCATTAACTAAAAAGCCCCTTAATTCTTCGTTTTTTAAAAGCGCGATCGATTCTATTATGCATTGCATAATTAATTTCATTTCTGTATTTTTTCTATTCGAACGATCAAACACTCGATACTCAAAAATAACCAACATCGTAAAATTTAATAAAAGATCCCCTATAGTACATGCACCATTTCCAGCAGCTCTCGTAAGAAAAGTTAACAAGAAGCCTTCTCCTTCAAAGCGGCAAAAAGTATATCATCAGGAGCATCGCGAGCCGGGGGAGAGGTGTGCAAAGTGTGCTTTCCATCGGGGGGCGCTTCAGGGCCCTTGTCGAATTCACGCTCGCGCGATTTATTATCCTCGGGGACTCGGCGTGTTTACAATCTTCTCGAGTACCGAAGAGCGAGGACGGGCGAAATTGGGGGCGATTATGTTGATTAGCTCCTCCTCTGCTCCCGCTGCGGATCACACGGCCAATTTCACCGGGGGATCGATGGGAGCCGACGATCCGGTGACGAGCACTGTACCCCGGCAGGGCTTCTCCTTTCATACACGCGCAACAAAAAAAAGCTCGCCTGCGCGAATCGCTTTTTTTCGCGGTCGTGAATTTTATCGCGCGCGAGGCGCTCGACGGGGAATGGGTAGGAAGGAATGTCGGTTGTGTGCTGAGTGCGGTGGTCGAGCAAGTGCGATGAATTTGAAAGAGGAGGTAGTAAGGAAAGGTGGTTTTTGGTGAGGTGAGTAATAGAAGACTTTGACGATGTGTACTTATTTATTTTAGTAGATTTCCTGAAATACATTGGTGGACTGTGCACTACGCTCACAGAAACTCGTAAATTTATAATGAAACTCACCGAAAAATTACACGGAGAAAAGTGTCAATTTTTTTATGCTACAATAACGAATTAATTAATAGTTTTATCCAAATTTTTTTTATATGTGCTTTACATAAAAGCTTTACAGTAAAAGTTCCATAATTTTTTCAGGAAAATTTTCCAAAATTTTGCAGAGCTTTCTTCATGCAAACATGACTATTTGACTAAGTGTTATCTTATTTCGCATTCATTTTTGTGTCAGTGCTTTAGGGCTTTTGAACTTAAAAAGGAATGGTAGGTATATAGCCATTCCTTCTTACATGCAAAAGCTCTTACTCACTAGTCACATAATACATCATTACTAAACAATTTTTAAATCTAATGAAAACTTTATTTTCGTCTATTTATTCAATACACTCGCTACCGCGTAAAATCATCCACTTGAAGAATCCATCCCAGCCTCAGCGTAAGTACATAGTACGAACTTCCCGCGAAAGCTCGTGTAACCAAGATTTCCCGTGCATACTACTTGCTACTTTATCGCTGGCGTTTCTCGACCTTATCGCCGCACGCGTATTTACGGCGTCTCGGCCGCCACTGACGTAAGGCATTTTCCCCGGCAGTGACTAACCGAACCGAAAGGTAAGTCATTAGATCGTTAGCACCTACAGCCGCCCACACCTCCCGCGAGAAAACGGTACGTTTACAGAACGGGAGACGCGGCAGATTTTCCGCGAAGTCCGGCGAGGTTTCGCCGGGACGCCACGCGTCACCCCCGCCGATTTTTCGCGAGTCATTGTCCGTAATCGTCGATCGAGAGACTCGACGATCGGGGAACGCCGTTCGCGCAACCTGCCTGTATCTCATACCGGGGGTTCCTGATACGAATGAAATGGAATGGGGAAGAATGCAAAAAAATTTTTTAGATTCCATTATTATATCTGACTGATAGAGTATTGGAAAATAATCGATAAACATTTTTTGTTTTTTTAATTTAATGTTTAATAATAAAAATATCGAAGAGTAGAATTTATTATACTCGTGACCTCGTAATAGGGTAATATATCCTTATATAGTATACAAAATTGTGACGGCACGGGCGATCGATATCTTATTGGTAGCAAAATATTGAATTGCAAATAAAAAAAATCGTATCGATTATTTTTCAATACCATATCGGATTGATATAAACGATTTTTTTATTGTTCCCCACTAAATATGAACTTATCGATGCGCTTCAGTGTGCTTCTATTTCTTCTCTCGCCCAATTCATAATAATTTATTTTACTGTCGATCTTACTAAAATTGAATAACTTAAATTGACTCAAATACTTTTATTTAACGCCAAGTGTCTCTGCTCTTGTAACAAGTAGAAGAGCCTTTGACACAGATTAAGAAACTATTAACTTAATTGACTGAAGTTAATTCGCTTAGTCAATTTTATAGAACGACAGTCGCGCCTTGATCTTTGCGGCCGTTTTCACCTACATCATTGCGAATCGCGCGCTGTGAAGAATACGGACTCGGCGGAGCTACATTTATCGGCGATGCCGTCATCGTGGAAGTAGGTTTTGGTTTTTGAGTTTTTTTTCGTCGGAGCATTGTCTGCGAGAGAAGCCGTGGATCTGGCTTTGACGGTCGTTTCCTCGACGCGAGCGTCATCAGCCGACTTCGATTTTATTGTGGCGGCGGGGCTCCTTCCCAAACCGTCACTCTCCACGTGCCGATCTGAAAATTAGATCGGAGTGGATAAAGAGGGCTTCGTACAATTTAATTCGATAATCGTCACGCTTCGTCACGTGAGGAAACAGTCGGGCATGATTTAGCAAATATTACTATTCGTGGAGAAAAATGGTTCAGCAAAAATAACTATATAGGCTTTATAGAATGACTGACCTGCACTATAAGGAAAATTTTTATTTTAGAAAAAAATTATCTATTGTTTAAAAAATCTTTCTTTTTATTTTATTTTTTTCCGTAGTAAATGTTTGTATAATTTTAATAAATACCAATTAATAGCTATTTTAACAATATTTTTAGCTTATAAATAATTTAATTATTCGTTAGGATAAGCAATGCGGTCTAATCAACAAATTTGAATGGAATATTAGCAACAATCGCTGCCTCGCATATCAAAATAATGTGTTGTGCTTATTATTGTTTTTGCTTTTACAACTAAATTATTATTCCGTGAATTTTCATTAAACAATAGAGCAATTTTTTAATAGTCTATTCTCCTGCTACTAAAAAACAGACATTTTTTTCATACAAAATATGTACTACTTTCATTAATTATCAGATCGTCTGCTTTACGCAATTCCGTGATTAGTATCAGCTTTAATCACCCGCGAAAATCTCGCAGCTGGAGTCGACCTCGCTGTCGAGCTGGAAGTCGCCGTCGCTGGAGGTCCTGCCGAGGCTGATCCTGGGCGAGGCCTCGTCGCCGGTGTCGTCGACGCTGGTCTCATCCAGCAGCAGCGGCTCGAAGCCTATGGGCCTGCAAAGTCACGCAACGGTCGTTACCTACCGTCTACTCTAACGAAACTTTTCGAGGGAACAAAAGCGGCCTTGTTTGCACAGTTGTACGCGTCGGCGCGCGACTCAAGGATTGCCGCGTGGTGACGCAATCGGCCGAGTCTCACCTGAGGCCCGGCTGAAGTTTCGCCTGACCCGGGCGCTGCAGGAGGGCCGGGAACACGTCGTGCCAGTGCTGCACCAGGAAGTGGAGCAGAGGTCGGCGCTCCAGGTCCGACTGCGGTGGTCAAGCGGGTCGCCCAGATTTTTTTTTACGGTTGGAGATGTAAGTATATTTTAGCACACGTTATAGTTATGCTGCTGGAGGCAAATCTGCCGCTGTTTAGCAATAGCTGCCGGTGTCGACGCGATTGCCCGCACCGCAGCTGTTCTTTTAGGTACATAGACAAACTATTTTTATTGACTATTTCTAATTTTTCTTTAATTTTGTACTTTACATCACAATACTAATTTATTTTAAATTTGTATTTTATATCACGCATAAGAACTTTTAAAGTATAAAACCGGAGTTTGACTTATAGTCGTTAAATTTTTAAGCGCAATTGTGCCTATAGGTATAAGGTTTCGAAATTTTTACGAGCATTAATTCGCTGCTCATTGAATATCTCTGGACGCATAGTTTACTTGGAAAAGGCAAATAATATTTTCTTACGAAAATTTTGTAAAAGTGAGAAATCAATGATTGTATAAAAGTTTCAGTGAATTTTCAATTTATTGACGTACGTCACGGGATTTATTACACTCGACACTCGAACACGTAATACGCTACTATTAAAAGAATCAGTGTTATTTCTAATTAATTTACATTTGAATTATCCGATACATTGAGCGAGTTGTTTTTTTACACCACACTAAACTAAAGAAATAGTATTATGAATAATCTAATGATTTTAAATTAATTTTTCGGCATAATAATCGATTTATGGCAGCTTTAACAATAAATGAAAAAATAGAAACGATTAGCCAATCATTCAAATGACGCAAAGTTGTTACAGGATAAATAGAATTTCAAATTGTTTACAGAATAAAAAACGAGAACAAAGATTTTTGTGTATTTTGACAACTGACCTTTTAAAGAAGCTCTGATAATTAGATGATTAATAATTGTCTAATATTTTGAAAATCTGTTTCATATTTACTTTTCACTTTCAATAAAGAGATAAAGAAATTCGACTTCTTTAAATATGTCGAGTCTGTAATGATCTAATGATAATGTCTCAGGAACCTATATACAAACGATAAGAATCTTTATATCTCTTTATGCTTCTTTCTACTTAAAAATGTGCAAAAGTGTTTAAAAGTGTTCCCCATAGTTTTTAAATACCTTTAAACTTTTAAACATTTTTCAACATTGCTGAAACCTATCTATTTACATTTTAAACAAACAATGAAAAAAAAAATTCAGTTTTCCAGATAACAGTACCCCAGAAATGCTTAAGCAATCGAGAAAAAAAAGACACTTACGGCGGTACAGAGCCCGGGCCTAAACGGCCGGCTAACGAGCGCAGGCAAAAAGTACCGAGCGAGGGAGTCGAGGGCGTCCTCGTGCTGAAAGCCTCGGCGTCCGAGCGACAGCCTCCCCAGCAGCAGCGACAGTAAGCCCAGCGTCTCGAGGCCCGGCCGCGCCAGTTGACCCGCCGCCCTAAGACGCAAGCCCCGGATGTGTGAGCGTGGGAGAGGCGCTTTAGTCCCGTGGAGCAGTAACAACCGTGTGTATATTTGCTCACGCTGCAATCCGCCGCAGGACTTGACGGAACGGCCAAGACGACTCGCCGCAGGCCTTCCCCAGCTCCTGCCATTCCGGCCCTGTCCGCGTTTCCAAATTCAATCTCAAGATGTATATTGCGTTGGCTCTGTTTTTAAATTTAGTTATACAAGCTTAGAGAGTGGCTGATTTTTTTTCTTACAGAGTATTTTCTCTTTTCTACATTGCAGGAGGCTATACTAGTAGTAACTTTCATTTTAAAAAACTATAATTTCTGCGTTATGAACATTAAAATTTTTGAATTAAATTTATACAATACTATTTTTAATTTTTTAATATAAATTGTTAATTAAATTTCTTTAATTTTTTTAATTGCTTCATGAATTGACTGTTACAACAATTTAATTTAAAAACATTTCTATCCATCTTTACTAGTGTATTCATTTTCCATCCGTATAAAAATTATCCAATTAAGTTCACTCGTAAAAAAGCTTCGACAAAAAGATTTTCAATTTCCACTAGGTCACAAGCTTTTTCCAAATTCTCCCTTCGCTCGCCTCTCCCGCGGCAATTCTTTCAGCTCGTCCGTCGCCGAGCTACGCGTTTGTTTCCAATCAGCGGCGAACAAAGCAAATATAGTTTGTTTAAACAACAAGTTAGCCCAGGAGTTGGCGTTTGCTTTTGCGCTTCGATCGGAGAAAACCGATCGGAACAGAGCGAATCCCCGCGGGGCGAAGCTGTAAGTGTACCTTCGAGGAGGGGCCGGGGCAGGCGCCCGAGGAAGTGACGGAGCAGCCAGAGCGGGGCGCCCGGGGGTGTCTGCGCCGCGAGGATCCACTCGCCCGACTCCAGCCGCGACTTCAAGGACAGCCGCTGCGAAAGCGTACCCTGGCCCTCGGATCCCGGCCTGCCGTTAAGGGAATTATGCCGGACTTCAGAGAGCTTGCGCTCTAAAGCTGCTAAAAATTAGCAAAGTGCACTAAAATAAAATTTAGCGAAATGTTGATGCACTAAATGATGATTAGTAGAGATCATTTCCAGTAGAGGCATTTCACTAATTTTTAATATATTTCATTTTTAATGTATTTAACTAATTTTTAGTGTATTTAGCTGATATTTAGTGCATTTCACTCATTTTTTGCAGTTTTTCACTAATTTAACTTTAGAAAATTTGTTATCTTTTGTGAGTATCGCGAATGTGGTTGATATTTTATCTCTCTAAATGTGAATGAGTGCAATTAGTAAGAATAAGTGTATGTGGATGAATTTCACTTATTCATACTTATAGGACTTTGTATGGTTATTTTAATTATATTTTGGTATTACACAATAGAATGACTTCAAAACCTGAGCTTAAGTAATTTCGATTTATTGATTCAGAGATGATAAGTTCATTGACGTTTAAACAGCTTGTAATAATCACAAATCACCACTAACAAAATTAGAATAAACTTTGATAAGAGAAGCTTAATTTTTAAAATGATTTGCGTTTGTACGTATAGATTATTTTTAACTCTAAGACAATCCAAATTAATACTTTTGTATCAAGAAAAAAAAGAAAACTAGTTCGATAAATAATTTACATTTCTAGCTTGAATTTTCTGTTTCTTTTTTTCAATTCTTCAGTGATCTTCAGTGTAACAAAATAAAATGGTAATTACTTTTTCGATTGTTTATTATCTGTTTCACTAAAATTTTGTATCCCTAATCCTGTCATTAATCAATAAAATTAAGATTCTATTAATTGATTGGATAAACTTAATAAATCTGTTCTTTTAACAATCGTTTCGTAATCATCTAATTCATTCCAGTTGAATTCAATGCGGCATTTGAGAAATTACGAATTTTCCAAGCAATAAATAGAAATAACTCAGCCTCAACGATAAAATATCTATAAAATATCGAATAACAACATAGTTAATTTTTATTACTTTAAAGCAAGTAGAACACGATGCTCGACATCTAAATCGGTCTGCTCGTCGAAGTCGTCATCCTTTGCGCTCAAATAAGCCTTCAAGAACAAATCCTGCAAAGTAAAATCTCGTCGAACAAAGTAATCTCTGGATATTAAACGTGATGCCCTTTTAAAAATTTCGAAGGGACTCCTTTACTTTCAAACCCGGATGGTATTCCTCGCCATCGCACACGAATTCCAGCGATTTACCGAACTCTAATCTGCAAAAGTTGCGAACAGATTTTTCATAATTTCTTACTCCCTTTAGAGGTAGAAACGAACTTACGTAGGTCTCTTCGGAACCACGAAAACGTCGACGAGATCCATTTGAAGATTATTAACCTCTTTCTACCGATCGCGTGCTCGCGGTCGATTAACCTTCAATACACCGCCAAAGGCGCTGACGCTTATGAATATTTAAACACCTTTCGATAAAGGAAACTATAATAGAGAGCCGCCGACGCTGAGTCAAGAAACTCGGCCGATTGTATTTCGATTCTGTTACTTTTACTTTTATTGTACTTTAACACTTTTTCTCTTTTTTTTTTAATTTCGTTTTTTCATTATCGCCGATCGCCTGAAGTTCGCCCGAGTCACGCGCAATTAATTAGCGGGGAATCCACTTTTCACGTATCATCAATTATTATTTTTTTTATTTTCGAATGCCATTAAAAGTGTGATTGTTGATAAAAAGAAAGAGGATGAAAGAGAGAGGAAGATTAAGGTTCCCAGAGGATGACGTCGATCAAAGTTTGCTTGTGCCTCTGCAGGACCTCGCTGTTGCCGACCTCCAGGCCCGTCACGGCCGAGAAGCATTCGTTGGCCAGCTTCTTCCGGCCGTCGGGCGCCTCCGCGATGTTCGTCAGGACCTGCCGGAGAAACAAAAGCAGTTACTCTTTTACTTTGACGAGATAAAGAAAGTGCATCGCTCGCTCGCGAAGGCCCGCAGCGATTGCGTACACGAGAGCACGGCGCTGAGAAGTTTTCAGATGCATATCTAGGCACAGCTTCCCGCGGAAGTTGAAATTGCGTTTTTAAAGGAAAATGTATAGCTTTCCGGTAATTTTTTTTGGCGTGGGTCAAACGTTTTTTGAAAGCTCATTGTTCGCGAGAAAAATAAACAACAAATCTTACATCTGTTTCGCAGTAGTCAAATTTACAGGATTAGAAACCATCTACTGTAAAATATGGGGCTTCATTTTTTCCAAACATTTCGAGAAGTATTGATGTTAAATGTTAATCAGTTTTTGTGTATTGGAGGTAGTTTCTTAAAGTATGAATAAAAATTCATTTGTAAAAATAAAACAAGGAAAAAATTAACTTTTCCATTGCGTTAAATTTATATAAAAAAAAAGCGTTTTTACATTTGAAAACTAATTAAACGAAATAAATAATAAAGTAGCTAAATAATATAACAAGCTACTTGTTTAAAATAAAAGTATTCACAGCTTTCATTCTAAAAGCACGATAATAAAAATACTATTATACAAAAGCCTACCTCGTTTCACAAATTAAAAAACAAAACAAATTCCAATTTAAAATCGATTTATAAGAAAATCTCCGCATTAAATTGAATGTCTGATTAAAAAAAAATAAATAAATAAAGCATGACGAAATTAAGTGAAGTAAATAGAGAACGAGGGGAGAAGCGCGGCACGTAACGAAGCCCGGCAAACGAGTAGTCCGTGCCTTGATGATGGGCAGAACGAGCTCCCCGCTGCAGCGACACTTGGTGTTGGAGGCGAGGCGCAAGAGCTTCGACGTCAGCCCGAGCTTCAGGGCGCACAGCTTGCCGGCCGTCGTGATCGTCACGAAAGAGGCGACGCGGCACGCCTCGATCTGCACCGACTCCCTCTGCAAATGATTCAGAAAATTTCGAAGAAACTACTAAAATTTTTCCTACAGTGATGGTCTATTGCGCAGTAAGAAATTGAGAATTAAATGAGGAATTTTACACTCAACATATTTACACTCAATGAATCACACAAATTACACTCACTAGTGAACATACAAACGCACCTATTTAAAAGTTAAAAGAGTTAAGAGTGTTTTTTCGTCACTTTACACTTGAGTGTAAATTCGGCACCCAACCCTCTAAATTTGTATTAGTGAAAAACACTAAAATTAATGGAACTTGCTCTACTAATCACTGAGTAGTCGAGCTCTTCTCTATATTTTAGTGAAATTCGTTGATTAAAATTTAGATAGAATTTTTTATTGTATAAAATTTTCAAGTAGAATATAGAATTTGTTCTATATATACAGTACAATAAGGTGACTTTTTTTATTCATTTTTAATGACGGACAGTTTTTTGTTGAGATAGGGAGAGATTCGTTAGGCGCTGCTTCTTCTCGTCCACCAGTCGAGTGTTATTTCGACGAAAATGAATGCAAAGAGAATATCGAGGTGACGGTGGGTATATTAAGGGTGGAAAATATATTTGCGGCGTCGAAAATGTATATTTATCACGAGAAGTTGTTTCTGCATTATTGAAGACCGGGAAGTTGTATTTTATGGAAAACGAGGAGTTCGATGTTCGGAAATTGGAAATCGATTCGGCTGCAAAATTTATTTCATTGATTCCTTAAACAAATTTCATTGGCTTGACGTTGCAGGAGCCGCGCGCGGCCGGGGGATATCGCTGATCGGTGCGGGTTTTATGTTTCTGCCTTCCCTAAAACTAAAATTTTTATTAGCCTTGCTATAGCTTGTTTCATCGTCGGATATTCTGCCCGCGATAATTGTATCGCCGGTGTGTTTTAACATATATATTGAAATTTAAATTAATGCACGCCGAGATCAAGTTTCTTTGTAAACTCTTTTTTTAATTCTTTTTCAATTAAAGCTTTTGAAGGCTTCTCCATTTCGCAGTACGCAATCAGCGGCGCAACTTTTACAACTCTCTCGGTTGAAACAAATTGCAAATTGAAATTTGATATTTTAGAACAGAGAGACGAAAAACATTATTCTTTTTATAAATTTAATGTAAAAATAATAATAAGTACGATAAAATAACAATAAAATAAACTACCTCTAAGCAACTATCTCTACTACTTAAATTAAAAGTCGAAGTACTACTTTTCAGAAGTGTAATGTCAGTTCTTTTTTAGAAAAATCAAATTAATCATTTTCATAATAAATTTTCTGATGATACTATAGTCATTATTTTACCTTCTTTTGTTAGGAATTTAAAAAACTTATTAGGCATTTAAATTAATTCGTGTATGCACAAGTTTGTAAAAGCTAATTAAAGTTTTAAGCAAGCAAGTTGGTTTAAAAAATAGAGCTTACTTCATCCTTTAAAAGGCATTTCAATGTTTTCAGCAGTTCCATGTCGTTGGCTTTTTCCTTCCCACAGATATCCTCGCAGAGGACACGAAGGCAGACGAGTGTTTTGCACAGCACCGACTCGTCTTTCCTCTCCAGCAGTGCTACGAGTTTTTCGAAAGTCCCGCCCTCGACGGCCTTGGCTTTGACGTTACGGTACAGCAACAGTTTCAGCGTTTCCAGAAGTACGATCTACCCGGGGAAATAGAGTACCAATTTAATTTAACACCCTTGGCAAACAATTTGTAAAATAATAAGTGTACTATACTTGTAGATACTTAGAACAGTAAATGTTAAATTAATTAAAGGTTTTGACTTTGTCAGAAACTAAAAAAATTCATCTCTACTACTTAAAATCGGTAGTTCAGTGAGAGATGTTTCTCGTAAGATTTACGATACTTACAGATTATTGCAAACGTTAGAAGAAAAACTTGAATATTCGTCAAACGAACTGCCATACTTGAAAGTTTAATATTTTATATGGAAAAATCTTCTTAATTTTGACAGTCATTGCCGTAGTAAGTTTTACGAGAAAATTAAAAAAATACTCATTTTATGACGTACGCCAATTGGCGAACTACAAAATAAAATTTTCTCAAAAGAACATTACATTATCCGAAAACATCTCTAATTATACGCGAGAAAAGAAAAATATACCAATATATTCTTCTTCTCCTTGTCCAACTTCTCAGTGATGGTCTCGACGAACCGGCACTTGCACAGCATCTCCGCAGCTGCTCGTAAAAAAAAACGAAATCCCCGCATCACGCGTGTACCCTCCGAAAAAATTCGTTGGATCTAATCTAATCTAATCATCATAGAAATACAAAAAAGTAACATTAACAGCAGTAATCAGTGGCGAGCGCGTGGAGGGTCTGCGCCACGGGTAGCCTGACGAAGGCAAGTGGATCGCTCAGCCCCTTGGAGAGGTTCGAGAGGGTAGCGATGTTCCTGAGGATCGCCTCCCGGCCCGCCGCCTGGCCGGCCATCGTCGCGAACGCCATCGCCGCTCGCTCGCGCAGGTACGGGTCTTCCGCCGTCAGCAGCTCCGACAGCCTATATTATAACGAGGATATACTATATATATATATACATATCAAGAGTATATATACAGCGACTTTAGCATCGCACTCGAGAGTCGGGGAGACTCGTAATTTATCCTTTTACCGGTGGACTAAAATTTATGCCCCGGAAAATTAATAACCCGAGCAGCGCGGGCTCGCGATTGAAATAAAAGTCGTTGACGAATCGCGGGCCATGAAGCGTTTTACGACGGGGATTAATTTTTACGGGATTTTAAAAGTTTTCCCCCCTCGGAGCGGGCTGCCGTCGGACCGAAAGCTCGGGCAGTCCCACTGTGAGAGAAGCGCGTCGGGGAATTTCACGCGCTGTGCTCGGGAGCGTTAATTGGCGGATCGTCGCGCTTCATTATTCACGTTTCATCGCGAGGAAGTAAGATAAAAAAAAAAGCCACTGCTCAAGGCGAGGCGGAATCGTAACCGATAGCGCTTTTACTGCGCCGTCGCCGGTGCGCGGGTTTTGGTTCTATCTGACAAGGGGGAGGATTTAACCTTCGGGTCAATGATTTGGAGGAAATTTTGGAGATAGGTTTACTCTTATCTAGCCCGTTTCATACATGAATTTAGTGTCTGTAAAATGTTTATGGACATTATTAGTTAGTACACTTACTTAGTTATATACAGGGTGTTTGGGAAGTTCATATAAAGTAAACTACGAGAAGCCATTCATTCGATGTAATTACTTTCAGATAAGTGACATTAAATTAATGTAAAATGTTGTAATTATAATAATCGATTTCTCCACATTTGCGTTTTATTATAATATGAATATGAAACTATAAGTTTTATAGGTCATGTAGATACTGGCAAATTATTATTATTTTTTTTTTCGTAGGTACATTTTTTTGCCATCATTTGTAGTTAATTTTTTAAATTTTCAAGATTGACGTAAAGGTTAAACGCCTTTCATATTCATAATACTGACAAAAACTGATTATATGCACAAACTGAAAAATTAATTTCGAGAACAACTGCTGATTGCAGAAAACGTGTATAATTAGATTATTTTATTGTAGAAAAAATATTTTAAGTTTAAAATTTTAAATTGCTCTCTTGAGTAAAATAAAGTATACAATCAGTAGATATGACCAGAATAAAACGAATTATATTCTTATCTGAAGCGCAAAATTGCATGCGTTCCATAAGACTATTTTCCACTACATTGAGAAAATTTTCTCGTAAAAGTTACAAAACTTACCGTAAAAATTACATAAAAAATGTAATCTTTGGACGGTTTGCGTGATTGGGTAAATTTACAGGAAAACCACTGTAGTTTATTTAGATAAATAATAATCAGTTGAATCTTGGACGGTTTCTCCACAGTGGAAAACTTTTTAAGAAAAGCTCTTTAATTTACATAAAGGCCAGAAAGGAAAAAATTAAATGGAAAGCTCTATAATTTACGCAGAGACCATAGAGACTGTTTTAATAGAAATAGCGTCCAGTAATTTTTACTGGAAAAGCTAATTTGTATGTTTACATATAAGAAAACTTTTATAAATTTTAATTTTTTCCTAAAAATTGTGGAGATTCTGCGAAGTTTTGACGGAGCTTCTTAAAAACCTCACAAGTCACTGTTACGTTTCCTCATATAATTTTTTATGACGAGTTTCGTTGCATCTGGTTGCATACTTTACGAGATACTGTTTTTTTAACTCGTACGCACATTTCGTTTCTATCAAAAATTTTCTTAACAAAACATTACAAAAGTGTACCCAAAAAATCATCGTATTTTCATAACTACCTGTCGGGCATATGAAGCTCAGCAGCCTCGATCAATTTCTCAGGGTTTACCACGAGATCGCCTATGGTGGTGATGGCCTGCCTAACGACCAGAGGATCGTCCGAGTGGAGCTCCCGTTTCTGCTCAAAGGCGACGCGCCGTTAGGATGGCTATCGGTCAGAGTAAGCGAGGGTAGCCTCTTACCAGTTTGGGTAAGGCGAACCTCCCGAAGGCGCACTTGGCGCGGGTCACGTCTACGTGCGGCCCGAAACACCGCGGCTGCTCCGTGTGCAGCCGCATCACGTCGGTTTTCGTTTCGTATATAATCGGATTCGTATTGAAGTCGTACATGGCTACGATAGACGAGCCGAATTAGTTTTTAGATAATTACAAAGCAGAGGATACAAGAGTTTCTAGTAAATCGATTAAATTCAAACAATACCATAAGAGTTTATAGTGGTTTAGTTTTTACATCACTAGTTTTTACAATAAATATAGATTTAATACAATTTAAATAAAATAAATAGATTAGTTTTAAGAGATATAGTAAAATATTCTCTTACCCTATTAACTTTATAATGCATTATGGAAATTGTTTCTTATCCACATCAAATTATTACCAAACCATTATACTGATCACGATAATAACAACTCATAAAAAACTTTTAGGAAAATTATGAATTTTAATGATCTAGCTTTTCTACTTATTTATTAAGAATAAAAGTAGCAATTAGAAAAGGAAATTAAGTTAAATTAAAAGCTTTTTTGTACAATAATCTAGTGTACAATAATCTTTGCCGAATAAAATCTGCTTTGAAGTATCAAAAAGTATTCAACAACAATAACCTTTATCAACCATATGGTTGAGAATTTTTTTCGGCAAATGTTCGCCATATCCCTGCAGGTAGCTGTTCAGCTCTGGATGCGGATACATGTCTATCTCTAATTGAATAAAGTTGCAATAACAAAGATTTTTCGCACGGGGATATAAACACTTTACAGGACTATCAGGTTAGGTCGTTGAGCTCGGCAGCTTGGACTGGACTAGGCAATAAAGTAAACAAAAGAGCGATTTGTTTACATGGTTTATTCACATTCAGTAATCTCACGTACATATATAACAATCATGCACTTGTATTTCAGCGACCTATGTACATCGTGTCGCTCGTTTTACGCGCAGTTTTCCTTTATTTTCTCATTGAATATAAAAATAATTCGATAAAAGTCAGTCGTTATCAAGCGCGCTCGCGCTTACGACACTCCCCCTTTTCGGACGCGCTCTGCTGCTTCAGCAAAGAAATAAAGTAACGGCGAAAAAAATACGAAACATCAATTCTCCCAGCTCGTGATCGCTGGTTGCACTTTACTCACATATTTACAAAGTGGAAATTTTGACTCGGAACGTTTGTATTTATAATGAAAGAAAGAGATAGTACGTATGAGATATAGCGTCGAAAATACTTGAGCAATACGTTTCGTTGAGCTTGTCCGCGCGAATCGCGCAGCAGAAAAAGCGGCTGTCGTAAGCGGGTTAACCGATTCGTTCGCGCTACTTTAATGAGACTCGAGCGTTATTATAACAAAATAACAAATACGTTATATCTACTTTAATTAATAATAATTAATAATTGTCAGCCTGCTTTGTCGTTTGGAATTTCCTTCACTTAAGCCTTCTTGTGCCTCTGTAAAAGAAAAAAAAGATTGCGATTAAATAATTGAAATTCAAATTATTTAATTTCATTTTTAGGTATTTCAAATAAATTTACAATGGCAAGCTTCGCGAATTTGCGTATATTAATCAAAAACAGTTAAATATAAAAGATTGGTAACGATTAAAAAAGAAAAAATAAATGAAAATTAATTATAATAATTAAAAAAAAATAGATGAATCAACACTTGTACAACAAAAAATGATGGAATTAATTCTGTAATTCTACAAAATTACTGATTCATTTGAATTACCAACAACGCAAATACAAAAGCTGCGGGTAATTTTTCGAAAAAAAAATTGATTGATCAAAGAACTTACGTCGATGCGGCTGGTGACCTTGCAGTGGGAGCGGCTGACGGTCTGAGCTGTGTAACTGTAGTGGGCTTCGGAGCCGCACACGCAGTCCTGCTCAATTTGAGTATTGGAGAGATTCTCGGCGATCTTCTTGACGGCTACCTTCAGGAACTGAGCCTGCTGGGCCGGCTTCGCGTCCAAGAAGTTCTGTTTGCTGAACGCAGCACCGCCGGTCTGCAAAGTCAAAATGATTCAATGAATTTCTCGGTTTGTTAAATTCTATATAATTTATATTTGCTTATGTACTGAATAGACGTGGAATGTGAAAAGACATCTCTTCTCGTTTCGATACTCCGTAAATCGAAAATTTGAGAAACGGAATTCTCCAATGCATCGTGGGATTTTTTTTTTTAATTTTAAATGAATTTTAATTGTTTTGTGCTAATGAAAGTAATGTAATTCCCAATATTGAAAGAGTGAAAAATCACTCAATCCGATAGCTAGTTGAGTCACTCCAGCATGACTGTCTGAATTTATTCTGAACGATTTTTCCTCAAAAATTGAGTTTTAATATTTGAATTTTAGTTAAAAAAATTCGCAGTTTTCTTTAATCGCGTCCTCTTAAAGCACCATCGTTTTTAGATTTAAAATTTGCAAACATTGATGACTGTTCGGTGGATTGTAAAATAGAGATCCAAAAAAGTAAAACTTCCACTTACGTTGGCGGCGAAGTTGGCACAAACATCACCATTAGTAAGAACAAGGTTATTCTTCGGTTCGGACAGTTTCTTGCTATCGGTGAACGTGAAGTAGTGCTCGCTGTCGAAGCCGACGACGTTCTTTTGCGGCTTGCCATTCACCTGAATGTCATTCAGGGGCGAGATGTGGTAGTAAGTCAGACCCAATCTGTTGTAGATCTCACGGCCCAGTAAGAGTCGGTAGTCCTGGAACTGCAATCGAACAGGAATTCGTGAATATTCTAGTTCTTTGTTTTTATATATTTAAAGAAAATATGGATTTTTGAGATGATAGTTACCGAGAACGGAGAGAGCGGGCTCTTCTCGCAGGGTTGGCTGAACAAGCTAATGACGGCCTTAGCGGCGCCGGCTCTGAATGGATACGTGACGGCTGCTTCGTAAGCGTCGGTAACGTCGAAGGTACCGAGCTCGACGTCGAGCCTCTGGCGCAGGTACTGCAGCTTCTTATCGCCCTGTTTGTCTTCTTTGAATTCCTGCAATTTAAGGATACCGAATTTAGACTTCGTGTTTTGCATATTTTTTATTTATATTTTTAGGTATTTTGCAGTAATTGCTCTAGTTAATGTGAAAGTTATCTTTCTAGAAAAGAATCCTCATTTATAACGCGATTAATAGAAATAAATAGTTTAGTAAGAGTTTTATGCATATATTTACAATGCAAACTAAAATGATGACGATAAATCCAGCAATTTTTTAGCAATGATAAATTGAACTTACTTGGAGAGTGATTATGGGATCGTGTTTGCCCTTAAAGACCATTTGGCTGATGTCACCATCTTCAATGTTCACGTTGTTGTTGGAAGTGTAGTGTCTTGGCCACGGAATGCCCTGGCCGAAACCAATGAGACCAACGAAGACGTCACTATTTAACATAACAAACACACATTAGTAAAATATCCGAAATATTTGGAATTTAAACGTCTTAAATTCGCACTGTGTGAATGTGAAACTGTGATGCAACTTACGTGATGTCATGGGCTTTCAGTTCGGCCCTAAGATCCTTCATCAGGGGCTTGACGAGTTCCTTGAAGATTTTCTCGTTGTCAGCTTCCTGTTCTACAACGAAAACGATGTCGGCCTGCTTCTTGGGGATTTTCACGCTGAAGCTGTCACCGCCGTTGATAACGTTATCGCCAACCTTGCATTGGTCTGTAACGAGTGAACGATGATTAAAAAATTGAAATACTCCATTGAAATGTGAAGGATTCCATTGAACGATTTAAATTCATTGAACAAAAAAACCAAACATTTTTTTGCTGACTTACGGCATTCGTTAGGCAGACTGACATCGACGTTCTGGATTGTACAAGCGATGGCGTACGATGAGGCAATGAGGCAGGGTCCGGTCTTCTTACCAAGGGCTACCAACTGGTCGCAAGCAGCTCGGTATGGTTTAGTATCAACGTAGTTAAAGCACGAGCTGTACAAAAAATAATGAAATCATTAGCGCTGTCTCATACATTTGACATCATAAATTTGGCAATTAAATTTAGTGCGAAAATAAATGAAAATTATTCTTAATTATAATTAATTAACGTTTTTTAGAGCGCATAAACTATTAAAAATGTTTCGAATTCAACATACCTAAGCGATGACTTTCCGGAGAAGTACTTGGTACAGAGTGGTGCACGTGGGGTGTCAGCCTCCTTGGCGGAAGCGGCTCCGCACGACGGGTTGAGTTTGTAGGCGTTGCCGAACTCGGTGGCGGTGGCGGCGACCTTGCCGTTGGGCAGGATGAAGTCGTCGTAGGGCTCGTTGTTGGCGTTGCCGAGGAGACCGCGGACACGTCCGTGGTAGAATCCGCTGAGGCGTACGTAACAAGACATGGACGAGCCGATCGTGCATACGAGCTTGACGCCGTATTTGCTCATCAGCTTCCTCACCGGCACATTGACATATGCTTCGATGTTCTTGGTGGATGCTGGGTAGTCAGTTGGCTTGTTGTTCACTAATAGCTAAGGATATAAAGTTCATTTTTCATTATTTTTAATGCTAATATTACATAGTTGTTTTTCGATTTTTTTTAATTTCATAAGTCAATTCAATAAGTAAAATTAAATTTCGAAGCAAATTATAAGTTGTTGTACACAAAATATAGAAGATACACAAAATTATCATGTTTCAAGAAAAAATGACTACAAGTGATGTCAAAATTGTTTCTTACAGAAAATTAAATTTTGAAAGGGATAAACAAAATTTGTTCAAAGTGAACTTACGTGTCCATTGTTCTTAACAGTGACAGTCTCGCCAGGTTCGGAGAGGGTAACAGCGACAAGGTTTCCGTTGGCGTACTCAGCAACGACGGAGAAGTTTCCGTCCTGGAAGTCTTGGGCCAGTACGTAGTTGCAAGTGCCTGGGAAGACGAAGGACCTGCCGTCGAAGGTGGCGAAGAATCCGCCGTCGGCAAAGTATCCGTACTTCGTCGCTGGTGGCACGGAGTCCTCCAGATGGTGGAGCGGTCGGTACGCGTAGTAAACGTCCGAGAGGGAAGGCAGCTCCCGGTTGGCCAGGAGTTTCAGCACCGAGAATCGAATGGACGAGAGTCCCGGGAGCTTCCTGAGGTAACTGATGTCGACCGGCAACTGGTTCTCCAGGAAGCCGAAGACGTTCTCCACGGTGGCGTGGGACTGGAGCATGGCGACGATCGACCTGACGGCATTGATCGTCTGCGAGTAAATCTTCTTGATTTCGCTGCTGTCGTCGACCTGCTGGTGGCGCACGTGCTTCAGGATGTAGTTGTAGACGCTGCCGAAGAGGTCCTTCAGCTCCTGAGTGGGCAGGATGTGCTTGATGCTGTTGCAGAACTCCTCGATCGGGGCGATGACGTAGTCGGGCACCTTGTAGTTGACAAGGTCCTTGTACGTGCTGACGATCATGTCGTAGATGGGAAGGGCGCGGACTTGCTGGACGAGCAGCTGCACGAACTCCTTGACTTCCTTCTCGATCTGGCTGGCACCCTTGAACAGGATCTTGGCTACATCCTGGACGAGCTCGGATGCAACGGTGAGGAGCTCCTCGATGTCCTTCTGGTGCTCATTGAGGACCTTGAGGATGGCTTCAGCGTAAACGGTAGCCAGCTTGGTGGCAGAGTCAAAGATGCTCACGCCGATCTTGAAGAGCTTGTCGAACGATTCCTTCACCTGCGGGTAGGTGGATTTCACGGCATCTTGGAGTTTGTTGCAAATGTCCTGAAGTTGCTCGCGCAGTTCTTCAAAGTGCTCGGCGAACTTCTTCACGCTCTCGGTGAATGCTACGATCAACGGGCTGAATGACTTGTTCCTGCGAACATAATTTTATTTTTATGAGTTATAAGAATTAATTTTTCCATCATACAATAATTTTAAATATAAAAGATTAGCAGTTATTTTAAAAAGTAGAAAAATACTTACAGGATATCTTGGATTTCCTTGATGGTCTGATCAGCATGAAGTTCGTTCTTGAGTTTGTTCAGTTCACCCTCGAAGTAGGCAATGAGGGGCTTCAGGCTTGGCTGAGCTTTCTTGAGATGCTCGAATAAGTCGTTGAATTCGGTAACGATCTCTTTGCCTATTTCTTCGCCGACTTGTTTGATTTCCTTCACGCGTTCGGTGGCCTTTTCGCGGTATTTGTTCTGGACGAATAATAAATTCAAGTAAGTATACAATCTATTAAAAAAGGTTTAAAGTAACATAATGTTATATTATTATTTTTCGAACTTACAACTACAGCCATGATGTTCTTGCCGTTGTAACCAATGTCAGGTTTCATGAATTTGCCCTCGTCAAGATGGATCAAGACATGGAAGAGCTCGCTCTTAGCTCCATCCTTGAAGGTGTTAGCGTGGATTTCAGCAAGCTGTCCGAGGACGATCTTGCCGTTAGCGTTGATCTTGTTCTTGGAATCTCCTTTACGCCCGTAATCGAGGTTGAAGCTGTTGTAGTTCTTGACCTCAAGTTCGGCAACGACGGGTTTGTGTCCGAGCACGGACAACTCGTGGACAATCTTCTGCGTATCCTTCTCGACGTTGACAGCGGTGTTGATCTTAACGATGTCCTTGTTAGGTACGTAGACGTACAGGTCGAGTTGTTTGGCGTTGGCGATGAAGTAAGCACCAAGGGACTTGGGTTTCTGGTTCTTGTCGGTGTAAGAGAGACTGCCACCGAGGTCGACGGAGGTTGGCGTAGCCGCGAAATGATGGTCGGACTTGACATCCAATTTCTGTCCCTTGCTGTGGACGTTCAAAGTACCGGTGACGTTGTAGCCCTGCTGGATGTCGTTGCGGATCACCTTGGCGTTGATGGCGATCTTTTCGTTCTTGTTGTGGAACACATCGATCTCTACGCTTCCGTCGAACAGCTGATCGCCTCCGACCTTTACGTGTCCCTTCACGATGCTTTCCTATTAAAAGCAATAATAAATTGTGTATTAGTTTTTTAATTATGAATTAATTCTTCAATATAATGCAGCGTAAGTTTTTTCAAAAATAATTTACCTTTGGTTGATTAGGATAGGTGAATTTAGCCTCTCCGGTTACTCCGACGTTGTTTTTGTCGATGCCTACGGTACCGCTGAAGAGAAGGTTAGTCTTCTCGCTGGGTTTGTTCTTGCGGTCGAGGTAGAGAGAGATATCGATCTTATAAGCTCCAGAGTGCTTGATAGCAGGCACATCGTGGAAGGCAACAATGGCCAATTCACGGCTGGGGATGGTGAGTACAGCAGCTGAAAAAATATGAACCAATTAATAAATTTTTCAATAATATTAACAGCCATTAATAAAATATACTATAAGTATTTATGAATAAAGGAATTCAGTTAAAGCAATCACAAAAATAAAATTTACAGATTTTATTAACTTACCAGATTCGCGCTTGTTGGAGTACAGGTGGTAGCTGTATTGAGTGCGGTCCTTTGAGGAGTGCAGGTAAAGATTAGCCTGGTGATCCAAAGAGTAATCAGCGTATTTGGTGCTGGACATCAAACCGAATTCAACAGGGACGTTGAACTTCTTAAGATTCACCTCGACTTGGAGATTGTGATTCAAGTGAGTAAGATCTAATACGCAAAAAAATTAAAATAAAATTATACTTTGAAATAAACGATAAATCAACGAGAAATACATAGTGAAGTGAAACTCACGGTCAGTGTCGAGGGTCGACTGGAGATTGAACTGAGCGCAGTCCTTGCTCTGCTCGCAGTAACTGTTAAACACGCGCACTTCCTTGTCGGAGAGTTTCAGCTCGCCGACGATGGCCGAGGGGCCAAAGCTAGCGTTGAGCTTAATAGCGACGCCTACTTCTTTGTCGGCCTCGCGAGTCAGCTGTTTGCGCACGTACTGGAAGGAAGAGCTCTTCGAGTTCTCACCGATCTTCAGGTTGCCGCTGCCTTCCAGGGTCACCTTCTTGTCTTCATCGTGCCTCTTGTAGTTCGTGCTGCGAACATACGAATTATTAATTTCTTTGCTCTTTTTCTTTGCCCTTTTTCTTTTGACCGAAAAAAGATTACGTAAAATATTTTAATTTCATTTTACCTTCCGGTGACGATGTTCTTTCCGTCACTGGTGACGGTGATGAAGATCCTTCGGCCGTCTGAAGAGCTTGGTTTGTTGGCAATCTCGGTGTGGATCTTGCGGTACGCAAACTTGTCACTGTCGACGTTAATGTTGATGACAAAGTCATCGACGCTCTCTAATTTTACACGGCCGTCGGCGGTGATGAAGCCTTTAGGAGTGATGAGTTTGTAGTCACCGGAGTACTCGTTCTCTCCAAGTATCTTGAATTTCGCAAGCAATTCGGTCTTTCCAGATGGGCATGTCATCACTACGTGGATTCCAGGGGTTTCGTCCAAGTCAATTTCAGTCGTTTGAGTGTATTTCACTCCGTCGACGGTAACAGCAATGTCAGTCTTTCTTGACTTATCATTTTCTCTCTAAAAAAATGTGTAAAGTTAAGTTTCTTTGCTTATTTATTCACAACGAATAGTTAGTAAATAACTATTTTTTAAATTAAAGTACCTTGTGATCAATTTGGAAATCGACGTTCTTCAGCTTCTCAAGAGGAGTACTGAATTTGCCGTTGACAGCAATCTTGTTCAATTCCGGATGCCACTGTAAATCAACGTTTCCGGCAACTTCGTTCTCGCCGTACTTGATGCTTCCCTTTTGTGTCACTTTCTTCAGTTCTCCGGTAAGATCGTGCGTGTAATCTTCAGTGACAGCCAAAGTGGGCTTGTCCGTCACCTTGAGAGTTCCGTGGAACGTACGTACGAATTTACCCTGTTCTTCATAATCGTACTGGCCGCTGTGCTTGTAGTAAGTATTCAAGTTGATGGTTTTGTCGTCATTGTAAGTGAAGGTCTTATCCTTTTTGTATTCGAAAACGCCATCGCCTTCCTGCTCTAAAACAGTTTCGTCCCAGATGAACTTGAAGTTCTTGAACTTGTCGTACGGGAACTTGCCATCGAGCTGGCCGTTGAAGACTGCTGGTTTGTCGACGTGGTTGCCGTGTCCGTAGTTCAAATGACCCTGCACGTACAAAGATAATTAGTATATTTTGAAACAATAATTTTCTAAAATTTAGTCGATTTAAGCAGCATGAACGTTTTCTTACCTGGAGAGAGATGTCGCTTCCAATGGTACCGCCACCCTTGACAGCTACGCCGGCGCTGTCATAATCGTAAGATACTTTGGCGTCAAGTGGTTTCGGGAGCAAGGAGCCCGATGCAGCGACCTCAACTCCGACTGATTTCTTATCGGAACCAGGCTGACCAATGTGTTTGAAAACGTATTTCTGGTTCAAGTCTTTGCCGTCATTGTGAACGTACTTGAAGTTGTACGTGGAGTCGAAGAGGCGATCCTTCATGCTGTGGATGTTGGCGTTGAAGTCGGTGATCAATTTCTTGCCTTCGCCGCCCTTGCTGACATAGTCACCGAGCTCGACGTGTCCTTTCACGTCAAGTTTGTCGTCTTTCTTAGCAGCCACGCGATTTCCAATAACCTTGAAGTATCTACCGTTGGGCAGAACAATGTCGGCGTCAATTTCTTGTTGGCCATTCAGCAATTCTCCTTGGTGTTTGCCCTTGATGTTGGACTCGATCTTGTAGGTGAGAATTTCAATGATGTTTTTCGAATCGATCGATGTCTTCGTGAGATCAGTGTTGGTGGAGAGCTTGATCTTCTTGCTGGGGTCCTTCTCGGCGTTGTACTGAAGTTCAAGGTTGGCAACGTGCTTCGAGCCACTTACGTTGATGTCTCCGGTTCCCTTGATTTTCCTGTTGATCTTGGGAATGTCGATGTTGAGGGAGCCACTTCCCTTGCCGTTTTGGTAAGTAAACTCACCATTGGCGGTCAAGTAGTTCTTCAAGTTCAGACCGAGGTTACCGTTGGGGTTCTGGCCACGATGAACCTTGAGCTTGTAGTCGACGTATTTGATACCGTTGACGATAATTTCAACGTTGTTGTTGACCTTGTCGGGAGTAGCCTCGAGGCCAGTATCTAATTTTATTTTCTTGTTGTTCAGGTTGATGTCTGCGTCAACACCTACGTTGACGTCGTTCTTCTTTACTTGCCATTGTACTGTAGCATCGGCTTTGTAAGAACCACCTGGAGTCAATTTCAACGAGTTTTCGAACTTGCTCTTGTAGTCGTCGATTACGGTTCTCTTGGATTCGAGCTCGATTTTGTTTTCGAGAACTTCAGCCCCGAATTCCACCTCGTAATCTCCTTGCTTGTTGCCGTTGATCTTACCGACCAGTTCAGCGCCAAACTTGAATTTCTCGTATTTAAGATCAGCCTCTGCTTTCAAGGAGTTCTTGGTCAAAGCTCCTTCTATTTCAGCATAAAGTCCGACCTTCGGGTAGGTAAGTTTGTTTTCCGTAGACAAAGCAAAATTTTCTGGTTCGAAATTGTATACAGCCTTTTGGACGAGTTCAAGTCGGTTGTCCCTTGACTTAAGATCGGCGCCTTGGATGAAAGCGAATTTGTGATCAAACTGAGTATTCTGGCGGTGGTATTCCCATTCAATGCCGAATGAGTTTTCTTTGTTTTTGGAAGGCAGAGCAGAGGCTGTCAAAGCGTATTGAAGTTCACCAAGACGTTTGCCGTCGACCTTGATTCCTAATTTGTCATCGGCGTAGCTGAGAGAAATGTCGACCTCGAGAGATTTAGGGGTGGAAATTGCAGTACCGTCAATGCCAACGATTTTGTGTCCACTGGAAACCAATTGGACGTCGTTGAAAGCGTACTTCTTGCCACCATCGTGATCGGCGACCTCGACGGTTCCCTGGACCTGGTGAGCTTGACCTCCCTTGCCTTTGCCTGGCTTCGATCCAGCGTATCTTTCGATTTGTTCTGGAACTTTGTATTCCAAAATTGGCTTGTATTTGTTGCCGCCAAGGCTTTCAACACCAGCGCGTGCGTAGTATTCTACCTGGTCGTTTTTAACGACGACCGAAACTGATTGCTCTTTGGCGTTTCTTTTAATCAGAGCTTCAGCCGACGCAGTTTTGATTGGCGAATCGAAAGCGATTTTAAGTTTTGGATCCGGCTCAGTTGCTGCCTGAAGAACCAGGGATACATAGCGGCTCGTGCGACTGTTCGGAGTTTCGAAAAGAATTTCGACCGATCGGTCTTTCGGATTCTTGTCGTTGTAGAGCGCCTTGAAATGGTAGCTGGTGACGTCGTTGTTCTCGATGCTCACGTGGAATTTGAAGGGTCCGCTCAAGGGGTAGAAAGGTTTCTTCTGCAGAGAGGCAAGATTGTCATACGGATACGAGACGTGTCCGCAGACGGTAAGACCCAATGGAGCAGTGAACTGATCGAAGCAGTCTGACCTTTCTTTGCCTTTGCCGAATTTGATGGGGGTGTATTTGTCGGCCTTGCCGTTGCTGTACAAAACTTTGCTGGAGATGTTGATAATGTCCTGCTTCCTCTTGGGAACTCCAAGACTGACGTCGATGCCTTTTCCATCGAGGACCTTGACGTTCAGGTCGTAACCCGTGGCGGAGTGCAGAGTAGTCACAAGCTTGATGCCGGCCTCGGTTCCAAAACCGTCGGCAACAACGATATCTCCGACGATTTCGACGGAGACACTCGGCTCCAAAGCAATTTTGAAAGCGGCGTTCTTGGGGTCCGACAAAATGCTGGGGATGTCGATCTTAGTGTTGGTCTTCACGCGAGTGACACTAGCACCACTGACGCCCAAGTTTAAGGCGACACCCAAACCAGTCGGGTAGATGAATTCAGCGTCAAGGAAGTTGATGTGATTTTCAGTGTTGTAGTTCAAGTTCTTTACCTTGCCGACACCTTGATCGAATTGCTCGAAGATTTTGTCGACAATCTGTTGAGGAGTGTAGACCTGGCTGGATCCCTCGTAACTCAGGAAAGCGAGTTCAACACCGAACAATTTGATGGACAAGTCAAGATCGACATCTTGGTCGACCTCGTTGTTGCGCAGAACAACGTCTTTGGCGAATTTGTCAAGATCCGGCTGTTTCACGTCGCGCTTGCCGCGGGTGCTCTTCTCAAAACGCTCCTTGATGTACTTCGACAATCCGCTCAAATTCGCGGCGCCGTTCTTAACTACGTCCTGGGTGTTTTGGTTTGGCACGACTCCCTTGGGTCCGAAGAAGTGCTCGATGACGCGGTCGAGGTTCTCAGTACGGGTGTTGATTTCCAAGAAGTTGAAGGAGTGTCCGAAGATTTCGCTGGTCAAATTCAGACTTACTGATCGCGGAACGTAGCTGTTCTGACTGTAGATGACGTTGCTTTCGGCGGTTGAACCGACACCGAAGGCATCCAGATTGTAAGACAGTTCGTTGTTGAAGGAGTACTTGCGGAAGTCCTCTGGGTACTTCGTACGTGGTTTAATTTGACCCAAGTAAGCCTTGGCGTTCTGCTTGAACGGGTCAGCAGAAGCGCGGAGATTACGCAAATGGGAAGTGATGAACGATCCAACTTGGTAAACCTTTTCCTTGTCCAAAACTTCCTTGATGGTGTTGGCAACCTTGTTGCACGGGCAGGCAACGAAGGAGAGGTACGCCTTGATGCGGATTTCACTGTCTTCGTCTTGGTCGGCGAAGGTCTTGCTGAGAGGAGTTTTCCACACCATCGAGCACTTGGTCGGCAGAGCTTCGATCGCCGCGACACGGACGCGGTTGCGTACTTTCTTATCCGCAGCGATGCTAACCAATTTGGTCAGAGTGGCGTCGTCCAGGTACTTAGCGTTGCCCAGACCCTTGAGCGCAGCGATGACGATGTCTTCGTCGGCGCGTTTGTTGGTCTTTCCGTCTTTAACTTTGGCAATAATTTTTCCCAGGGCAGTCTTAATTTCAGGTACATTTTCGCAGGAATGTTGCTGACAGTATCTGCCAATAATTTGACCGATACCAAGGTATCCAATACGTGGGAGGTTCGGTTGGTCCAAAAGCGTCGTGATGGCCGTTACCGATGGAAGGTTCACGTGTTGGACGAAAGCAAGGCTGGCATAGTAGAACAACACTTGCATTTCTGTAATTTCTTTGTTTTTGATGAGTTCCACGACAACTTCGGCCGCCTCACCAGTTCCGGTGCGGTATAACGCATCCAGAAGGAGTTTCTTGTCCCTCTCTTTGTCGTAACCAGCTCCAGCCTTGATTCTGTGGTAGACTGTAAGGATGTCCTTTTTGCTGCTGGTCCGCAGCACTCTGATGAGCTCAGAGAACTTCTGCGCCTCTTCTGGTTTGATGGCATCAGCGTCATCCTTGTGGATAGGCTGCAGAGCCTTTTCAATGCTCTCGACCGACGATTTGACGACTGGGTGAGGTGCTTCGAAAATCAAAGACTTTGGCAGTGAGACGGCGGCGTTCGGGCTGCCGTCCTTCTTGCCCTTGTAGGTCAGAACGGTTTCGACGAGTGTCTTAGCGCCAGCATCGCCGTTGCTGAATGGCCTGAGTCTGTAAAGTTCAGTGGACATGGCCTTGTCGAGAACTCCATTCTTGAATCGTTGCTCGACCTTCTGATGACCTCCGATAAGAGGGGTTGACTGGATACCAGCGGTTGGGTTGACAATGCCCGAGAACAGACCTTGCTTAATATTTTCTCTGTTCGAGCATTGGTTAAGGTTTCTGACTTTATGTACAACTTGGGAGTCTCCTTCTTTGTAGAATGTGAAGTCTGTGATGCAGCCTCCAAGAATATCAACCTACAAAATACATTTACTTTAGCATTTTTGTATTTCAGAACCACAACTTCACTTACTTTTTTGCTAATTAAAATGATGGACTCACCTCGTGCCTTGTGGTTGAACCTTCTTCTTGGGAAACAGAAGATTGGAAAAGGGAGATAACTGCTCTCTTGATGTTAAGGGAGGCTTGGGAATCACCAGGCTCGGCACACAATTCTGTGTCAATGTGTCCATGGTGATAGTTAAACTGAAGAGCGTACTTCTCAAGGTCTTGTTGAGGTACGGCCTATAAACATTATTTACATTACTAATTGTTCAAAAAATTAAATGAATTTCTTTTAACTGTTAAATTTTTCAAACTTACAGCTCCGTTGACTTGTACGTTCTTTAACCTGAGTTGCCTTATGCAATCAGGTTTGACGGCCAACTCAACGTCAGCTTTGAGCTTGAGTGTAGCTTCTCCTTGGCCCTCGGTAACCGCCGATATTGATGAACCTTCTAGTGAGTATAGGTATGTTTGTCCTTCTTTGTACGATTTGTCTGAGTGCACTGATTCATTTTAAATTTATTGTTAGAAATACAAATTATATTCACAGGTAATATTGCTTTACTTTTTAAATGATACTTACTTCCATGGCAGCCTACTGTGCATTTACCTAAAAGACAGAAAACATATATTTATTAATTATTCACAGAAAATTGATCATTTTTATACTTTAAAGCTGCATTTTTAACATCAAAGCTCTATTACTAAATAGAGAATTTATTACTAATCAAAGAAAACTTGCAGTTATACCAATAAATAAGATATAATCTAAACAAAATAAATAAAAACAAAAATGTATCAAAAAAATAAATAAAAAAAATTTGCTATTTAAACAAAACAGAGCAAAGTGTTTACGCCGATAATTTTATAAAGGGTCTTATTATGAAAGATTTATTTCATAATTCAAAGTAAAAGAGAATATACCATGTCAATATATAAGCTGCGAAGAGCTGAAGAAAGAGATAAAGCAAAAAACAGAAAATAATTAATCTCTTTGCGAGCAGATAATTCAGGAAAGAAAAAAATATATTTATGTATTGACAAGAGAAAAGTTCGTGGTGGGGTCGCCGCTGATAAAACGATAATCGTCTCGACTCCTTATGACCCGGGATCTAATAAATTCTATTTATAAGCTAATGAAAAATCTGTAGATTCTAAAAATGTAAGTTTTGAAAACAAAGTGGTTAGGCTTATTCACGAATAAAACGCGTGCAATGATTTAACTTACAGGCTTTTTAAATCCGTATATTTTGCTGCGCGCAGGATACACATAGAACGAATCAATTTTTAGGTTGTGTTTCGAATGCATGTATATATACAGTGTACATTTTGCCGTTATTCCGTTAAACAATTAGTGAGGGCGCTGAAAGCACCTGTGCGAAATTTAAGGGTCTTCGCATAGTAGAGAGTGGAATGGCGCTTATTCCATATTCTTTTCACAGGCAGTATACCTATGTATATGAAGCTTTCAGCATGCAGTTCAATATGCATATATATAAAATAAGGTTTATATTTATGAAAAAAAGGTTTATATTCAATTTTTTATGCAGATAATACCCTAAAAATTCTATCTATATATATTTTCGCGCTCTCAGCGAATATCAGTTTATGCTCGATTGCTTATATATATTCGTCCACTTTATCGTCTTGATAAATGAGAAAAAAGAAATTATCGAACGTATTAAAAAATAAGAAATTATCGAAAAGGTTAAAGTCGATTGAATGTCAATACAGAATTGATTTTATTAATTTATAAAATACCCATACGTACACTGTACTCATTAATTTCATTGAAGATAAGAGGTCATTGAAAAGATTTTTTTATACAAAGCCTGATTGTGCAGTATATAAACAGCATACTGTGAACGAATTAATTTTCAGTCTATTCATAAATACGCGCAATGGAAAATTTGAAGAGCGTCGAACATTTGTTTATAATTACTTTCAATTCGAATAGTGGAAGCTTATTCTCTTCAATTCCGTTGAAATCGAAGATGCGATTTAATCGATTATTTGTGATAAGCTAATAAACTATAATTAATTAATAAAGCTATGTATTATAAATCGATAATAAAATTAGGAAATAACATACTAAAAATTTAGAGTTTATTATTAACGAAATAATTAGTAAATAATTAGAAAAACTTCATATATTAGTCTAAAGCTTATTATATCCAATCCATTAAATTCAAATTAATTAATTTAAACATCATCAAAAATTCAATAAAACAGGATTTATTTTATCGATAAAAGAAAAAAGCGTCATAAGGAAGAAACAACTTTGTTATGGTGTTTTAAGGCACATCGCCGAGCACTTATAGAGCTTCGTTATCAAGCGTCAGTGATAGTCGCCGATAGGGTATGTACGCATTCATTGCCCTCCGTCGGGTGCCCAAATAATCCGAGATATCAGCGTTGACCTTTGTTGCGCGCAGCGGGGGCGAGGGCCCGATGAAAAGCGCCGAATCATCCGAATTTTCCTCGGACCCTCGAGGGTTGACAAAAAAAGTATAGTGTCCATGTGTCGCGCAGCTTGGAAAATTTTTCAACAAGTCTTATCGAGTTTGAAAGTTTAGTCAAAAGGATTGCGTTAATCTCCCTTGTGAAAAAAAAGATCCGAGATAATTCCAAGTGTCACTGATTTCTTAGAAAGAAGCGAACGAATTGACCGAGGAAAAAAAGGCTGAAAAGCACAGCGATAATCGTTGAATAACACGCGTTGTTCTAAACAACTGTGCGCCTCTCGAAGGTCACTCTCGCGCTTAATAAAACTAAAAAACTAAAGGAACAGCGAGATTCTCTTGCGAAAATAAAAAACTAGACAAGAATTACTGCAAAAATTACTGTCGAGGTACACGATTCGAAGCGTAAATTGACAACTTCAGTCTAAAATATTAATTCATCAGTATTATACCTGTAGTTGCTATGATCAGTAATTGCCAATATACTATTGAATTAAGAAGTTTAGGCAGATAAATGCGTAAATAGTTACTTCAATACTTTATTTTCGTAAGGGATCAATCAATCAAAAACTGTAAGTTTATAAATTCTAAAAAGCCGCCGGAGTTAATGATTTATATCCTGCGGTAATAAAGCTCTCATGAGGAGATTTACGACGGTTGTTTTGTTTTACGATTGGCCGGCAATTGAAAAATTTACCGTCGACGGGCCCCAATCAAATCCTCCCCGCTCGCGTTCGCACGGATACTTAAAACTTCGTTCCACTCCGATGCGGAACGAAATCGCTGTTTTTTTTTCATATATACCCACCCGATCGAGCTTTTCGCGCCCCCGCGGGGAATCCCCGAATTTCCGCGACGGCGGCGAATCAATTTGGAGGTGCGCGCTCCCACCGACTGGTATAGAAGGGACGGCGGATCAATCTAGCCAAATGTCCGGTCGAACCCAGGGGAACGGTAATCATTTCATTAATACGGGGCTCCATTGCGGTCGACGATACCCGCTCTCTCTCCGTCTCTCTCCGTCTCTTTCTCCCGATCAACGCGACGTTCTAGAAGCAGCGTCCCTTTTCCGACTGGCCGCCACCTCCGCTGGACAACTATATAGCGCCGGCAGAGGAGGATGAGCGCAATAAAGCGGCATGCGCTCAATCAAGCTTGAACCTTCGCGTACGCCCGGTGCTAAGCGTCTGATTGCAATTAATGACGGAGCACGAAAAAAAAGAGCAGAGTGCCGCTTCTGCGTACCATGTTACGCACTAAAATTTGCTTCTTTTTTTTTAAAAGAAGTCTATTAATTTTTACGTATGAACTACGTAGGCTTTCGCTTTTGCTTATTTCGTTGATTGAAAAACTACGAAGGATTCCTCTTTGGTGCATGAGCATCTCGTTAAGGTCAATAACCGGATTTTCCGTTTAATTACGCGCTCGGAGAAAGACGAAAAATTTTACTGTTCAAGTTATCCTTTACTAAAGTTTAATTTAACTGCGGAAAATTTTTTTTCCTCGTTTAAGTATGATTGAGTTATTACGCAGTTTTATTAAAGAAACTTTTTTTATCACTTTATAACGAAGCTTCTTCTCTTTAATGCGCGCAAGAAGTAATCATTCATTTTTATAACTAACAAAAAACGCACTATTAATTAAATGCAATAAATTAAGCAGGATAATGGTTGAACAATGAATTATCCTTTGAACCCTGAAAGCTTCTTCTTTAAATTTCAATTCAAGATGCAATAAATTTTCACAAAATCACGTGCGGGTCACGCGATCGCGAGTTTTCCACGCGAAGAAGAAACGGAAAGTGAACACATAGCCGCGGAGCGCGGCGTTGAAATCACCGCAGCCGCGTCTCGAAAACAAAAATAAGCTCGCCGCGCTGTGAGAAAGACTCCGTACGAGCCGGAGCCCCAAAGCGGGTACTTCCTCATTAGGGCCCGTCGGCGCGTCGCGGCCTCGAGCTCGCTCACGGCCAAGCAAGAGCTCCAAAGCTACCGTACAAGATCTACCAAGGAAATTAAAATCAAAGAAAAAGACGAGCAGAAAATAAGAAAACGTCCAAAACAAAAATTGAGGAAATTCAGTTTCCACTTTTTAAAAGAAGTTTAAGATTCTGTAAAATCGACTCACCGGCGTGTGCAGGCTGTGCCGGCAGCAGGAGGCAGCAGGCGAGCAGAGCCGCGCTGAGGAGCCGCGTCGGCTTTCCCATGGTTGGCGCGTCTTTCGTCGTGTCTGGTCCAAGTGTCCGTCTGGCACGGATCGGGGCTCCTTGTAAAAAAAAACGTACGCAGGGAAGGTGAGAGCCGGGGGGCTACGCGAGCTACGAGAACACCACACAGCGGCTCGCTTTTCTTGCCGCCTGGCTTTTATGCTCTCGTTTCCCCACCCCGGGGGCCCCGGCCGCGGGCCTCCCCGACGACCGCCCTCCGGCCCCTCCCACCCCGCCGCCGCCAGATGAGCCGGCTCCCCCTCCCCCGCAGATAAGGGAAGCTGCGCGCGAGCCCTCCTCCGGATCGCTCTCCCTCTCTGCCGCGCCGGCGACGACGATAAACGCGACGATTCTTAGGAGCCGAAAACGCTCGCCCGTGAGCTTCGACAAGGAGCCCGCTTGTATATTTTTTTTATTTTCGTTTTAACCTTTGTATTTCGGGCCCTTCGGCGTTGGACCGTGTGGTATAGTGCGAGGCGATGTCTTTCACGGCGCGATGTAGCAGCTTTGTTCGGATAAGCGCTTTTCTCGTGCGAGGTGACTGGTTTTCGAAGAAAATTTTCAGATTGCGCGCCTTGCGGCTGCGTTGTTTGCGACGATTGTTTTTTCTCGTACTTAATTCATGAAGATTTTCGGAGAGATAATTCGTAAAGACATTTATTCAATTTTAAATCAAAATTTTATTGGACATTTTTTTTATTTTTCTTTGGGAATGTTCATTTTAAAAACTAATTTAAATTTTGTTGCGATAAATAATGTTATTTCAAATCAAATTGAAAATTTATGGATAGATTCTCCATTATTGAAAAACAAGAATCATGAAACATACATCATTAAAATATACGGATGATTTTTTGAAAAACTGCAATATTTTTTTTTTTTTTGTATTAATTTTGTGATAGTCAATGCCTCTTCTTCAATGGATTAGAATCATACCTCGAAATTTATACTCCCATCCTAAAATAAATAAAATAAGTTTTATTATTTTTATAAAAAAAAAAATCAGTTTATCCAAGTCGCCAATTAAATCGTTATGTGCAAGATTTTAAATCTTTAATAAAAATCTGTGAGTTGTTTTGGACTATTATTTTTACGTTTATAAATTTGTTCTTCAAATTTAACGTGAAGGCTTGTCCGTTTTATAATAATAATTGAATAAATAAATAAATCATAAAAAATTTCCATTTATTTCGTGGATTTTAAAAAATTAAATCTTATTTAACTCACCGGCTTAATTAATATATAGGATGAGATTTTACATCTATAACGTTCTAATACGATTTGAAAAATACGTTTTGATGTACTTTGCTCGATGAGCACTTGCTGAATCAAGATTGCTCATCAATATTCCAAGATCACATTTCAAAATACGAGTGTATAAATAAATGCATAATGTACAATATCTAAAACTGTTAATATAGTGCAACATCTTCAAAATTGTCCACTTGTAAGTAGGTTACAAAATGATATTAAAAGCGAGATAACGCATAAATTTTATTAATCGCTATCGCTAAAACAACTCCACCGAAAAAAATCATTAATTTTTCAATGTTTTAATTCGATAACGAGCGAATTTAAACATTCCTTATCGCAAATTACAAATCGCGCCAACACTAGGTCAACGTAGGAAAAAGTCGCCTCTGCAATTTCACCCATACTTCAAAATTTCGCGAAAATCAGCAAAGAAATTCGTTTTAAAAAAAATGGTAATGGTATAGTAGAGCGAATATCGGAGATTTTGCATGTTTAAATAATTTAACGTAACAGCGATAAACGGACGTAACACGAAGACGCTCGGTAATATTCAGCGTTTTTATCGCAGCTCCAGTTGAAAGTAACTTTTTTCTAACGGTCACTTGGGTCGTCGATTCCGCGATAAATCCACGACAAAAAAGCGCGGATGTGGAAGAAACTTCACGCTTGCGCCGAATGAGTCAATTGAAGTTTAGAAAAGGCAGATTAGACGCTTTAAAATTAGACCCGGGCGGGAGCATCGATCTCATTATCGCCGCTGGACGGAGTGATTTACGAAAATTCACTCGAGAGGATACGGGCGAGAATCGCACGGGAATTGAAAATCTCGAGCGGATGGGTGAATTTAACGCTTTTTTTACGACTTTTTCAAGCCTTTGACGAAGTTTTCAAGTCGACGGCATTGTATTATTAGACTTAATCAATTAGTTTTTCTGCCATTCAAAGCTACTTCTTATCCCTATCGTGGGTTACATAAACAATTATCGAAAGTGTAATGTACGCCGAGTTGATTTTCGCGTCTTTCGTTAGATATTGTTCGTTAATTCAGAATGTCGCTTTAAAACTTTGTTCTAAGCAGCTTTTGTATTTGCAATGATTACTGTTCGAATCGAGTCGGCTTTTTTCGACTTAGTCAAGGCAGACAAATATGTTTGTTAGGCAAACTAACAAACAGTCATTGCTGCGCTGTTTTGTCTTGAATTATCAAAAATTAATTAACGTAATTTTATCTGTGAGATAATTGTTTACTATTTTATAAACGAGCAAAAGTCATGGATTACATGCGCTTTGATAATTTACATATATTTTCCATTGAGGCTTGTTTGCCTTAGTTTTGAATTTCCAAAATAATAGGAATTTGGACAACAATAAGAAGCAAGTGTTCAAATGAAGAAACATTGATTCAAAGAATTAAATTGATCATTCAAGAAGATTTTGTTATATAAAAGAGAATAATGTTGTTTATTTATTTATAAAAATTTAAATGACTAAAATCCCTATACAGTAAAAAGAAAATAAGAAAAAATATAAAATACTAAAGAAAAGTTAAATTTCAATATTCAGATTATTAAAATGTAATTTAAATTATTAAAAAGGTTCTGTTTAATTTATTAAAACATAAATCTTCGTTTATGCGTGTGACTAAATGAAAGCGTAAAAAAATATCAGTACTGTAAGAAAAATAATTTATGATAAAACGAAACGAAAAAGAAGAAGACTACTATTTAATATCTCCCTCAACAGTTTCAATATCACTTGGTTTTTCCAAACTATCGACCTCTAATTTTATTTTTAGCTCTACAATTAAATTTACAATGTCGAATATAATTTAATACTAATTTTCATTTTTTTCATAAAAAAACCTATTTAATTCGAATAATAATTGTCTAAGTTTTACAGTCTAAATAATCCAGTCTCAAATCGTATCTTAACATTTTTTATTTAACAAACTTTACTGACGAGTCGAGCGAATTGGTTAACGTGAAATTAATTCAACTCGTAGGCAGAATTCGCATAGCTACTTCTAGAAAATACTAGAGCTCGATCTAGAGCTGCAGATAATTTGCTCATGTGTAGGTTCAAGACCTTCGTACATTTCCTCAAAGAAAGTTTCAAGTAAACATCGATGCTGATTCAGCGCAGCGATGCACTAGCACCATCGTCCCAATAGAAAGTAAACACGTTGATACATCATTCCGCCGATAATTTAATGCTGCGTTTTTGCCTCGATAAAGCCATTTTTTTCTTCCTCGCTATTTTTTCTTCGCACCGTGCCGCGCGCACTTTTTGCCAATTAGGGCCCCGCTCCTCCTTTGACGCAGGTTCGATCATTTTATTTTCTTTTTTTTATATAAATTGACAAAAAAAAAGGCTTTTCGGTAAATTTCATTTGTGGAGTCTTCATGGGTGTGCGCGAGGATGCGGGAGTGTATAAACGAGAGGCGCGTATGCGGGGTGCGCTGGCGCGCTTAATTTCATTGCGGCGCTCGAGTTCAATTTGCCCCGGGGATATTTTCGAAGAGCCCGGGCTGGTTTTTATTGATATTAGATCGCCGGGCGTCGGCCTCTTCCTGCGCGCTCCTCGCCTTTGTGCGTGCGTTAGACAAAGCTTATCGTCTAGCGCTTTTTTTATTATCTCGTCGCCGTTGGGCGACACTTTTTATGACACTTTCCTGTAAGATACGACGCATGGGTATATCGGAGGCGAGATTTTTTCGATTCAACCTTGGCATTATAACATTGACACTTTCGTGTTAATTGAACACGAGTTATAGAATCGAGCGCCTTGACCGTGAAGAAATTGAGGTATATTGCAGTCAATTTTATTAGTACACTCTTGCATTTGTTATCGAATTAATTTCTAATTTGATTAGGAGTCTTTATTTTAAGTGGGAGGGCACGATTGACTGTGATTTATGTAAATTTGTTTACCACTTGGTCATTTTATATTAATTTTGTAAACATGTTGGGGAGATTCATGAGAGTCACGTGCAATGTGATTGATAAAGTGGAACTAAACTTCATAGTTCGAGATACTTGACGAAAATTAATATTTCAAATTTTCGGCGAGAAAAATTTGGTCGCTAAGCTTCTTTTTGTACATTGAGGTACAGGATCGATATAGGTAGTAAGCACCTTTAGTACAATTGTTAAATATCGTCCTTCTGGCGCAGAAA
The DNA here is from genome assembly GCA_900480045.1 of Eurytoma adleriae. Lineage (NCBI taxonomy): Eukaryota > Metazoa > Arthropoda > Insecta > Hymenoptera > Eurytomidae > Eurytoma > Eurytoma adleriae. The sequence continues at coordinate 102,494 of UXGC01000417.1, forward strand.
ACAATTTCATAATTGTAGAGGAAATATAAGATTCTAATTTTTTAATTATTCATGAGATTCAATATAATATTGACTTTATATACTTAAAATAAAGAAAATTGGGGAATAACCGCACAGATTGTACAATGAAACTTGATCTGCAATCCAGTAATATAAAGAATTATGATAGATTTTTCTGGTTTACAATATGCCAGAATCTATCTCTCTCTTTTTCCATTACTTAAAAACTATTTCAATTATTTTTCTTAAAAATCCATTTTGTATTTTAATTAAATTCGTGTTTTTTTATTATTTCTACTTCGCATGTCCTCGGAAATAGTAAAAAATAACTTCTGAAACTTCCGTTTCTATGAAAATACCAATTTAAATTGGCTACAGGGTATTCCAAAAACGAAAACCCTTTCCGAAGTATATTTTTTTTTATCGACTGAAAATAAACGCTGCAACAAAAAACTCAATGGGGGTCAGTACAGTTACGTCACTTCTCTATTTTACGTACAAAAAAATATCTACGTATTTTAAAAAAATGAAGTTTCCTTTATAGTTTAAAACATTGCAATTTCCTTTACAATTTAAATAAATACGTACTTCATTAAAAAATGTATATATTTTTTAAAAAATTCTTATATTTTACAGGTAAAATAAAGCGCGTTTTCTAAACGAATACATAAACGTACAATAAACATATTCTTCCCAGATACATTTTCGACCATTATCATCTGAAAGTTCCTCTTGAAGAGGCTATAAAAAGCTTCTTAAGTGCTCAAATTACCTACTGGAAGAACAGTAAAAACAAGGCAAAAAATTTCTACAACGAGGGACCACAAGAGTCCACGGCAACTCGAGCGCTTCCTGCCCGGTCGCATCACCTCGCGGATGCGCTCGCTGCACCTCGATCGCAACGCGAACCCGGCGCAGCTCCGCGACAAAGGGACGATCCTCTCCCCCGCGGAATTTTCTGGCCGTGAGGCCCGCGTGGAAAATTTCGAGCGCCTTTTCCCCGGATCCGAGCGCGCGCGCGCTCGATTGTCCGCCGGGTCAACGGTCATCGGCGCACTTATCGGTCAGACTGTAAACTCGCGGTGACAGTGGCGATAGGGAGGAGAGGCGCGTCCCTCTCTCTCGCGCGCGCGCCGGCCGGGACGCTCTGGAAAAGACGCGGCGGATTCCGCTCGGCGGGGACGCCCCGGACCGGCTGCGGATTTTTGCGCGCCGGGGGTCGGATGTAAGGAGCCTACGGAACGCGAGCGAACCCTCGGGAACGCATAGGGTGCAGTTGGTGCACACGTGGAAAGCATAGCTTCGATTTTTGTTTTGTGACGTATTTGCTTCTTTTTTTTTGTATATACACGTGGTGATGAAGTTTCTTTTTAATGACGTGATGGTTGTGTTATTGTAAACGGCTATTTCTGTTAAATAGTGTACTTAAATAAATTTTTTGTTTTTTTACAGAAAAATAATAAATAAATGCACGTGAATGCGTGTTTCAAAAATGCTAAACATTCCAGTGAGTAGTTAAGTCTAGAGAATTATGAAAAAATTGCTGTGATTTATGTCATGGAGATTTAAAAAAAGAACGAATGAAAAAATAAGTCGGAGGCCAAATCATCTTTCATTTAACTCGTTTTACTGTTAAAATCCATAAAACTTTTATTTTTGCATTGTAAGTGTTAAAGTGTAATTTGCTACTTGCATCGGGAGTGCGTCATCCTAGAGATACGAACTCCGACATTAATTATTTGTTGTATAAAGTTTTTCAGTACGAACTGTTAATCTGTCATTTTTTGGTGCTTCTAATTGATACATACAATAAGAAGGAAGTGTATAAAACCTTATCTAACAACAAGAATTCATCATCTGTCAAATAACAATAATTTAACAGAAACTTTTAAATTAAATGCCAAATTAAAAAAATTATTCTATATAAATTTTAAAATTACGCTTTGTTAAAAATACCTGTATGTTTATATCAATTTACGTACGATTAAAATTTTCTTACTTTACTTAAGTTTAATACGTAAAACTGAATAAGTGAAATTGACTCAAATACACTTATTTAATGTCAAATGCCTTCCACTTATAATAATAAGTGGAAGACTTAACGAAGAGTAAGTGACTATTCGCTTAGTTGAGTGAAGTTTTATTTATTCAACTTTTGAGATAATTTTTCTCTTCTTTATTAATTAAAACTGCAAAATTATACATCATTTTAAATTTTTACATAAGTTGCATATTTATCTTTACGTTAATTATTAATATTGACTGCTGTACAAAAAGCTGCTTCTGAACATTTGAGAATGATTTATACGCTATAAAAAGTTTTCGTCGAAAAAATTAACATGTTCCTTTTGTTACAACTTCCCTTAAGAAGACCCAAACAAATCCCATCCCGAAGAAAAATAAAGAAAAGAAAAGCCGTTAAAAATTTTGTTATATACCGTTCCATAAGCGTAGAAACTTGCCCGGAATTAAAACTCCCCTGTGCACATCCAGAAAAATGATGATCCCACATTAGCATGAACAAGTGAAATATGCTCCTCGAGTACTTCGCGAGTTGGAGCTTTTATTGGTATTTCACTGGAGGAGACGTCTTGGTCGATTTTTGTTTGCCGCGCGGCAAAATGCATCATTTGAAGATCCGTCATCCGTACATTTTCCAGGGAGCGTGCAAATCGAAGCTCAATCGTCCAGAAGGCAGCGCGTTTTCTTCGCGAGCGACCGACTGCGACATCAAAAGTACATAAAATCGCGGAACGTAAAAGCCGCGACGGCGCCTGTGCATAGATTTATAAAAAAGAAAAAAAATTATCTTTTTATTAAACGGTAAAACCACGGCGTTAAAAGAAGCGGGACGCGCGCGTTAAAAAAATATCGCGCACGGTAGAGCGAGCGCTAAAGGAAATATTTTATAAAGTATATTACCGGGGCATTCAAATTTTTATTTTCCTTTTTTCCTACACGCAGCCGATGTCTATCGGTGTTATCGGGCCGATTTACGAGCGCCAGGTACTCCAGCGTAATTTTTATTGATTGGTTGTAAAACAAACTTTCCACTACTGTCAGCTTTTATTGTTATCCGCCGAGGAGTCGTAGGAAGTAGCCCCGTCGAACCTTTAATTTATGAACTATTTTATCTTGCAAATCTCACTTGAACACGAAAATAAAATTAATGAAGTTGCTTCCGTCTACATGAGGGTTGAATAATAAATGTAATTCTTTAGAAAATGTTTTAAGTTATATATTTGTATTCAAGCTCAAAATTTAATTATTAAGAATAATTTATATCGTAGTATCAGGGATGCAAATAAAAAATTCAATATTTATGGATAACTAAAAGACATAATTTATAATTCACTATGAATTGTTGAATTGCACGAAAAATAATTTGCAAATCGTTAAGTATTATCTAAAAAGTAATTACTTTTTGAATTATTTTTTTTGTAATTCATTAAATAATAAGTGAATTATGAATTAATTACATGTGTTGACTTAATCTAAAATTAAATTAAATATTTGTAATCTTAAAACAGTAACAAATTGAATTGTTACCTTCCTTTAAAAATATTATCATGATGTATTATGATGATTAACAAATGTAAGGTCCATATTTTTTTTAAAAAAAGAGCATTTTTTATACAAAATTTTCTTGAATCTAATAAATTTTTTTACTGCACTCTTATCATGTTTACTATTTCCCTCACTTGTTTATTATCCGCATAAATAATGTTCTCTATCGTCGTCATAAAAAAGAAACTCTTTTCACTTCAATCTAGATAATTGAACAAATAAATATAAAACAAAAAAAAAGAAGCGAAACCTAAAAATGCCGTCGCAGCGCAGTAAAGCCAATAATTTTTGTCTCATCTCGGCGTGCATCGGCCGCGGCGAGCGATGAAAAATGGCCCTGTTTGCGAGCGATCCCCCGGCAACGGGAGATGCACGCGGAACAAACCGAGCTCAGTCCAGTAGGCGCTCGCTTTATCGAGCCGCGAATGACGCTCGCGATTCGCGAGCTTGTCCAGAGAGAGTGACAGCTACGCCCGGCGCAGCCCCGATTATTTCCCTTCCTCTCACTTTTACCAGACGATCGGCCGCGCCGAGCGGAGCCAACGCTTTATTTGCGCGCACGTGACGCTCCAGATTATTTTTACGAAAAAATTATATTTTCAGCTTTTATTTTTTATTGTATTTATAAATTTTATATAGATATTTTATATATATTATGATTAATTTGGATGTCGCAAAATTAACGTTAGAATTAAGCAGAGCGTTTCAGTGGTTGATTATAAAACGAGGATTTATCTTTCATATTTATTGAACAAAAAAAGTGCACTTTTTTTTAGCAATCGTGAGATTGTTTTTAGCAGTACTTTTTTAAAGTTTCTTTGATAATCGTTGCTAAGTAGAACATAGTTGTTGATAATTTATTTACTGATGATGGCAAATTATGCTGTTTGTAAAAAAAATTGATTACGATGTTTACTAATGCCACTTGTGAAAAATCGATTAATTAGAGAAAAATTTTGAAACCAGGATATGAACAGTAGTTATTATAATGTATTATACAATAATGTACGAAAACCCTCCTTTATTCATTAAAACATATCTCGCAGTGATATGCTTGTTTATACTTACGCTATAACAAGTAAACAATTTTGAAACAGTAGCTTTATGAATCAGAAACGGGGCGGCAGTCGATGCAAGAGTTAAAAAAACTAACAAAAAATTACAAGTTAACGATTATCCCGAGTGACAATTAAAGTGCGACAGTAACTATGGTCAGTCTTTATTTTTCAGAAAATCCCCTAATAGCATAATGACACACAATTTAATCACTCCTTCGGCCTTTTTTTCATCCGCATTCGCATATTGGCCATATGGTTAATGAAAAAAATATAGACATCTCTATACGTGTACAGTTCGATATAGGCAAAGGGAAAAAGAAAGAAAGCCGTAAATTTTCAGCGCTCCGACCTCTGCCCCTTACGAATTTTAAATTACTTTGGCTATAAGCTCGTCGTCGTTATCGCGCGCCGATAAGGCGCAGCGCGGCCGATACTCGAATTCCTAAATCCCACAAAGGCCGAGCGAGTAAATAAAGGGCATTTTCCGAGCAGATACAGCGAGAGCGATTTTTCCGAGGCGTCCCCCTAATCTGTGCACCCGACGCGATATAGACGCCTCAAGGTGAGGAGGCGCGCCTGTGCGCAGCAAAGTAGCGGCTAAGAGTTCCGTGCACGTGACGATTTTATTTATCTCGTTATACGACAATTTACAAATGCTCGCCGCTCGAGTTTCATCCATTGTGCGGCACGATCCGCGCGGAGAAAGGAATATACCCTCGCGCGCATCTCGCTTCGGTATTTACGCTGTGGGTTCGAGAGCCGTGCTCTCCGCTTCTTTTTCCTTCTTCCTTTTTTCCTTGAGAAATAAAGGAGGATCAGCGTAATCCCGAGTTCAGCGTCTAGCGCCTCATGAGAAAGACGCCGTCGATTTGATTCTCTTTGTTGTCGAGGGGACACACTTGGGCCCGCCAGGCTCTTTCTCGTCCTCGACCATCTGTTAGTTGTCAGGAGGTGCCAGGCGCGGGGAAAATCTTGAGTCGCTTCTTTGTTGACGCCTATTTTTAGTCCCACGACGAAGTGCGTTTTACTTGCGTTTGTGAGATGACTCCTTTATAGTGGGGAGACTTTTTTTTATACTACAAGTTTTCTTTCACGAGCTTTTAGTCAGTCAACAAACGATAAGTTTTAAAGACATAATTTTAAAGAAACAGTTGAGGAAACTAGTAACTAAGTAAAAGTTTTGTATTAAAAATATTAAAAAGCAATTTTAAACTATTAGAGTTGTACGAATTTCAAAGCGCATAGAACATTTTTGGTTGAAAACATTAGTGAACAGTCATGTTACAGATTGTAGAATCTTAACAACATTTTAAAAATATTTCATGATTATTGTTACTTCTTTATTTTACAATCTAATGTTTTTTTATATTCCAACGAAAAAAATTTCTATGTGAATTTATAAAAAGAAAATTTACGTTTAAATTGATACGATGAATTTTTGAGTTGATTGTTAACAACGCTTAGTCTCGACAATTATAACTAATTATTGACTCTATAAGTGATCAAGCGCTTCTATAGTTTTACGTTTAAATTGCTACGATTAATTTGATGGTAAATTACAATTTAAAACAAATATTAAAAAATAAAGATTCCGATTATTTTTGAGTTGATTGTTAACAACGCTTAGTCCCGGCAATTATAACTAATTATTGACTCATCAAGTGATCATGAACTTTTGCAGTTACAACTTGTTATTAACAAGGCAAAGTTTCGAAGAAATAATCGTAGCGAAGTAATCGTCGAGAAGGCAACGAAAAATTCGTTATCGTTTATACATTTAGTTCACGGTTTTTACAGCTAAATTTCTTCAAGGAGATTTTGAAATAAAATTTGTGCTAATTTTTTTGGTTTTGCGTGAAAAATTCGAATCTACATTTTATTCCACTTTCAGAATGTACATTCTCATCACTAATGGAAAAATATGTTTACTGTTTTGCGATAGTCGGTAGTTCTCGTTCTGAGTGAAGAAAGTTTTTTGCAATACTCTAAAGTGTTGAATGTTAGAGTTCGTCAAATTCAAATTAAATCACCATGATTTTCTTTTCTTTTCTAAGATATGCAAACGTATCGACAGTTTTATTAATTTCACAAATCTCAAATCTTTCCTTTCGCACATAATTTTAATTGACTTGCAAAAATTCTTCATATTGTTACGCAATTCGTGTACGCTAAGGTAGTCCGATGTTCTCTCGACTTTGATGATTCAACAAAAATTTTAATTTGTTTGCAAAGTCAATCGTCGAAGTAACGAAATATAACATTTCAGTAGATTTTTAAAAACATAAACCTAATTACATCTTTGTTAAACGTAACGCGTAAAAAACAATTCGAATTGTACAGTGGACATACACACTCGGACTACCCCGAGCTACAAAAACACTATTTAAATTCAATTAACAAAAAGTTTTCGCCAAAGTATTAAAACATATTATATACAAGTTTCGTGATTAGACTAAGTACTAAAAAAAAAGAAAACATCAAAATACTGTTTATTCGAAGCACACTAGTATGCATGCCTACATAACACACATTTCAGTTAAATAACAAGCTTCAACTGTACAAAATCTATTCGTGATTTCTTATCAAATATTAATTGTAATAAATGTTAGGTTTATTTCAATTTTTTAAGAATAGATTTTTTATATTTAAAAATTAAAGAGTAAGAAAATTTAATTACTCGAACATTCGTTAGAATTTTAATGTTTCATGTTTCTTTTTAGCGGCAGCGATATTTTGGTAAGTAACTGATCCTAATTAAGAAGCAACGAATACCACTGAGCCCATTGGATTTCATTTTGCAAAAAAGAAAAATATATCTTTTTTAGTCACTCACCATTAAGTTTGTACTGATTAATCGTTTCTTAAAAAATTGCATATTTTGTCATAGTGCAAACAATGTGAAAATCAAAATATTTGTAAAAAATATTCAGAAAAAAGTCAACTTAAAATAACTAAGTTGTAAGAGAAACATTGAAATGAAGAGTTTATTTCTTTGAATAAAATTGGAATGAAATTAGGAAAATCGGTATTGGTCTTTCATAGTCTTATATTTATGTTCTTTTTTTTTAAAAAACCTTGGCTTAACCACGATAAAGAGCACAGAAAACTTAGCAGTCTTTTATAGAGCTTAATAAATAATCTTTTTACAAAAGTGCAATTTCATTCATTTCAGTGTTCAGCATATTCGGGCGTAACACGTCGCTCTAAACCCTTTTTTTTATCTTTTAGGAGTAAATAGAATCGTGCGCTCGATAGCAACGTAGGTGAATGAACAATTACTCAATGAATATTACACAGTGACTCGAATAAATGCTGCCGAGATTGATCCCAAGTGGAAACTCGAGTGCCAATGGCTCCCCTAGTAAAGAAAGCAACCCCGAACTGGTCCGATAATTGACCTCGATTAGTGTTAAAATATCGAAGCGTCATAAGTCTGGAAATCTGCAAGAGGAAATACGGAAATTAGTTGGTTGACACTAACTTAATACTAAGATTACAAGTTATTAATGTTTACAAAGTCATAGAGTTTAGTTTAACAAATGATCATGTATTTTTATTTTAATGAATGTTAGAAGTGAAATTTTTAAGTTATCCAAGCACACGTTTAATTCAATTAATAACTGATTTTGTATATATGTAAAATTAGTCACTTAATTATGAGATGTATTAAAAATATTTAGTAAGAGAACCTTCTGATTGTGAATGTTTCTTTTTCATAATGTATATTTGTTTACATTAAGTAAGCATAAGCATTTGGAAAATAAGCATTAGTTATTAAGTTTTTTATGATTTTTTTTAACTTTTAACCAATTTTTGAAATTTCACAATGTTCTTATCTTCACACGGACGACGCAGTATGTAGGACCGTCAACATAGTCAAATATGCTCCATAGCATCTGAAATTTTTGTTTACAAGACCAATTTTTTTAAAAGAATCAACGATTTCATATGTAAGCGAAAATGAAATTAATAAATCACTTGTTAAGACACCCTTAGTGAATAGAACAAGAAAAGATATTTTGTAAGAATTTTTCTCTTTAAATAAATACCATGAGACTCTTACCTCAAAGGATCTTCGAAATAGTCTGACGGCACTTGAAACAAGTCCGGACTGATGTCGTTCTTAAAAGCGAATTCTTGAAAGGTGATTTTTGCCGTGATTGTCGGTAAAATAGGTATGTCGATTTTCACGGGGAAACCTGGCGGCAACTTCATCAGCACGAATTCTCGCAGTTTGTTAAAATGCTTGAAGGGTGCGACGACTTCCAGAACGTTCAGCAGCATGTCCACGGTTAATGGAAAGTCCGGACTCATTGCCACTGTAGCCTTGAACGATTTGCTGCTTTCTTTGTACACTAAATTTCTACCCAGCAATGGACACTGGCCAGATGGAGCTGAGATATACTCTTCCCACGTGATGTTTGATTCGGGTGGAGGATTCAGAGAAGCTCTTCTCATCGGTGGCTGCAAATTTTATTTTGAGAGTTTAGTCTCTTTCTTTAAAATGTTGGAATTTATTGTGAAAATTATAATTTTATTACTTCTCCGTTTTGAAAGCCTTGAGAGGAGCCTTTGGTTAAGGATTCCATAATAGCCTTATTTTTTTGGAGGTCCTCCTCACTCAGGTGCTCTCGTCTTTTTCTGCTTTCTAGCACCATGCCGTTTATTTGGTAAAAATCTGCATTAAATGGTCCAACCATTTCCTATAAATTGTAAAAATATTAATAAAAACAGACAGAAATTTAATTACTGATATTAAATGAATAATTTGTCTTACTCTTTTGTCTTCTTTAAAAATCCAGCCAGTCTGTGCTCTCGAAAAAGTTATACCCTTGGTTGACATTTGAGCTGCCATAATATCACTAGACATTAAGATGTCAACTTCATCTTCAATTTCAAGCTCTGTCTCCTAAAAAGATTGATTTATTAATATCTCATCAACTATTAATCTTGGATTATGATATATAATTGATTATTTTTTAAGTACCTCATATCTGACTCTTTGATAAAGTTTGGCTTTATTGTCAAGGACGGTAAGGGATTTACTGGGTTTTTGGTCTCCATTAAAAATAAAAGATATGTCACCCCTTTCCCACCTCATGTCATTAAAATCTACAAGAGTTGTGTCCATTCTTATAGAGGCTCCACTTTTGTGTATCCTGCAAATATCCGATGGGAGTATCCTTGAAACCAATGGTACTAAAACAAAATAAATTGACATTGACCTTGATATTTTAATTTTTAATAAATATACATAATATACACATGATTTCCAGTATTAAACTTACCCCAACTCTGAAAATCCCATTTTAATTCCATATAAAAATCTCCCATTTGTTGCAGAGCTGCTACAAGGTTTGGCCTTCGTTCTTCCATTTGTTCTCTTGCTTGTTGCTTAAGTTTTCTCACAAGAGATGATACTGTAATTGTAATTAAAACAATTTGTATAAAAAACAAAATACAAAACTTGTACCTTTTTTTTATACAAAATCTATTTTGAATTTACATTTTGTGACTACGTTTCTTATTGAAAAAAATTACTTACTGGTTTGTCTATCGCCATAACTGATTGCTTCTGCTAAAGGACTCCATCCAGCCAAATTTTTAACTTTAACAGGTACTCCATGAGCCAATAAAAGTTGAACACATTCTGTCAAATAACAATGACAATTATATTCAACATTCTGCGTGATTTACTTTCAAAACAAATAAAAAAATAATTACCTTTCCTACCTAGCATAACAGCTAGGTGTAAAGGGGTGTTTCCTAAAATAAAAAAATGTAAACAGTATATTAATAAACATGTAAATGTAACAGTGTATTAATATCCTCTGCTGTATTATGAAATTGTGCCATTGTTGCATGTTTGTATAAAAAATTGATGTTACTTGAGATAAAAATAGACTTTAATATATTCAAGCATATAGTAATCACGAACATTAATTATTTCTGTATTTAGGCCAAGCACTGAGTAATCAATAAATGAAACTTGGATAGACTACCTTGCTTATCTTTCGCCGTAATGTCATGAGTCCTTATTAAAGAACTCAGGGCTTTTACGTCCCCTTCAAATATGCACTTGTGTATAGGATACTGTTCGGTTTCAGCCATGATTGCTTCTAGTGCTCGTCGATCAGACAGAACGACGATAGCAGTGATTTATTTAGGTCGACATAAAAGACTGTTGCTCTCGTCCAGGACTTAACGATACAACTATTGCTACCTTGCTCATTGTCACCGATATCTTCCTCACAGCAAGACCCGAGCAGTCTCTATGGTCTCTCTTTTCACCTCTGTCCAACCAGTGGACAGGCATGTCCACATCCCTGCAGCCTTCCCTCGGGCCTTGCAAACTCCACAGCACTGCTCCAGAAACGCTGAGACACGGTTCCCGGATCGAATTACCAGCACTGCCCTGGAGGCTGTTACCGCGGCCAGCCTCCGCTCCGGAACGAGCGCCGATCGCTTCGTCACGCGTACGATCCCACGGGGGCCGTAGTATCGGCCAGCGTAGTCTTTCGGAGCGCGCGGGGGGGCAGGCAGAACGGAACGCACAGCTCCTCTCAGCAGCAGCGTCTCGTCATCGCGCCCGCTTCCGCGTCGCCCGCGCTCGGCCAAAAGCGGCGAGGTCAACAGCTTGCACCTACGCGAACGCGAGCCTAGCAGGCGTGTGTGCACGTCGACGCGGAGGCCGCCAGTCGCTCGTGGGTGCAGGGGGCCTCGCGCGCACCGCGGCGAGTCCGTCTGGACTGTCAGAGCGGCGGGGCACCGCGCGAGGGGGTCGCCATCTTGGCCGCGCGCGTTCTACCTGCACATCACAGTCACAGCACTCACAGCCGAACGACCGACCACGTATATAGGTACGCACGCAGCGTAGTGTAGTACGCGAAGCGCTGCGAGTGGCCCCCGTGTAGTAGTCGCGTCGCGCGGGGGGCAGGGCGGGGGTGGCGCGCACCGCCGGACACCTGACTGCTATATATACTGCTGCCTAAATTGCGCCCGCTGAACGACGTGCCGATGCTACGCTGACGCATCTTTACGATTATAATGATATTTACATATTTGTTTTGAATACTTAATTAAATCGAATGAGCAATGTATAATATTTTTAGCTATGCACATATATATCTAATTCTTATTTTTATTTTTATTGAATTCTTAATTTATGAATGGAATAAATATTGAATGTTCGGCAGAGTCGAAAGAAAATGCTTGGAAATGTGATAGTATATTTGCTCTCATTTTACTATACTGGTTTTAGGAAAGTCTCGAATGACGTTCGATCTGACAGCTTGATGAATAATCTACACGTGTTCTTGTATTAATTATTTATCATCAATTCTGGAGCTCACAATGGTATCGAACAAAGTGTAGAAACCTATAATGAAAATTAATCATTCATCCTCTATCTTCGTAAACAAACCAGATCTATGTAACTTTACTTTTTGACTTAATTTACACTTTTTTTTTACGATCTCATCATCAATCAATTTATAATATTTGCGTCAATCTACCGTAATATTTTTTTACAGGAATACGCGTAACAATTGCAACTTCTGTTGCTCCATTATATCGCATTAAACGACAAAAAAAGACCAGTAATCGATTCACTCGCTGGTGAATAATGTGTCACAGACCGAGAGACGCTGCCGTGACGTCCGCGAATAAAACGTGCATCTTATACAAGCCCAATTAAAACTAACAGTACCAATTTAGGCACGAGCATTTCTGCCGAAACGTTTTTTTTTATGCCGGCGCAAACTTTTGGCGAGAGCTGGCGTGCGAGATACTGTCATGCTTTTTTTTTGTCGTCTCGCGCGTATTTATCTCGCGCACGTGCGCGTGTTGTTATAACACCTACGATAAAGGAGAATTTTTGGATTCTGGAGAAAATCGGTAGCGCCGATTACGATTATCTGAATCGCGCCGAGATATATTGTTTAGCTCGCGGTCTCGAACTTTATTCCATTTCGCAAGTGGCTAACTTACGCAAGCTTCTTGCAGAAATACAAAGTCGTAGTAATCCTATTAGGAATCGATTGCATCATTTATCTTGACCTTCGACGCCTCCCCGATGCTCCAGATCATTTTAAATTCGGAGAATTCGTGGGTGAATTATCTATAAACTTCAAAGAAAATTGTTAATGTAAATGGATTATCGATAAGCATTATAATCAAATATTCACAGTAAAACTTATGACTATGTTTATTATCGTTAAGTCTTCGACGGATATTAGATCTTTTTAAATTTTTTATAGACTTTTTAAATTATTTTTCATTTGCTTTCACGTCATATAACTTGTTGAACACATACTCGAAAAAGAAATTTTTCAAATTATTCACACGAAACAGTTTTTTAATTAGTATTATTAAATAATGATCTAAAGTTCAGTTATAAACGGTATTTTTCAATTGGCATTACTGTGATTTATATTATAAATTCTAATGTTATTAGATGTACAATTGCCGATTATTTTTTACACTTTTTATTAATTCTTTTAGAAAAATTCTCTATTTTTATTTACAGTATAAATGTTATCAGAAAAAATGAGATTTCAAATAACACTAATTCTTATCTTTATAGCATATAGTTTAATTAACGACTTGAACTATAGATACTAAAATATATTTTTGTTAAGGAATTTCCCGAAATTATAATCATTACAATTGTTGTAAAATCATTATTACAGGCATAATACATTAACTGTGTTTTGTCAATCACAATTCATCACAATTAAATCTCATCAATCACAATTAAAAGTTAAAATATCGTGCAATTCATTGATCTGCGTGGTAGAAAACGGTGAATCCCCTACGTTTAAGCAAGAATATAATCTCATAATTATGCTAAACGAAAACGTCGTCAAAGAATTTCAAACTTTGGCGCGCCAGCGCGGGAGGAGAAAACGGTTACGCGACTGCAAAGATGGCGCTCGGCGGCCAAAGCTCTCGCGCTCTCACCGCTGTCTCGAAATCGAAATCACGCACGGATCCGCGAGAATATTCCCGACTAACCGTTTCGGCAAATCGGCCGGCGGTAAATTTTACGTCGATCCATCACCTACCGGAACGGTGCTTTTGGGGGTGCACTGTACCGAGGAAAATCAAATTGTCGAATGCAATAAGATGCCCAGTAAGGTGATTCCGTTAGTCTTGCGATTGCGGCAGATTTCAACGTTGCGGGGAGAGCAGCGCCATGTTGCAGGTGCATTATTGTCGCATCAAGAAAGGCGCGATGCGCGCTCGCCGATTGCGCCGATGCACGTCCCGATATCTCAGGGCCGTAGTATCTACATCTGCGTTAACCGACGTTATTTTAAATTTTCTCCCAAGTTTGCAGAAAACGTCGAACTAAAAGATTACCTATTAAGAAAAAAGAAAAAATGTAAACAAAGTAGTGACAAAATAATGTATGTACATTTTGTATTGTACATACCATACAGATTATAACATTTGATGAATCATGACAACAAAGTTAGTTACCTTCGCAACGCCTCGGCATCCAATAGACAATAAAAGAAGTTCATTTGTCAAGAACAAAAAAGTAAATAAAAAAGAAGTGAAACAATAAAATCGGTGAAAAATCATTCCGCTGCAGCAGCAGCTCCCTACTTACAGTTACAAGCAGACGAATCCGAGCCGCGTAAACACAGCGGACAGCTGAGAAGTCGCGGGGCGCCGCAAGCAGTCGCGGCGCCACTGGGCAAATATCTGGAAGAAGGGAGGCGAGGCTCGGACTTAGTGGCCCGCCATGTTTCTCACCAAGTGGGGTGTGTAGAGAAGGCCGGGGTGAAAATCGTCTCTCGGGGGTATGCAGGTACGTGTGCAAGCTCTCTCCTGTCGACGAAACGTGAGTTACCCGACTCCTGGTGCGCCGGAGTCATCGTCCCGCTCGGCCGAGGCGACGGCGCCTCCCGCTCGTCGCGCAATGTCACGCGTACACCTCCGTGGGCAAAAACCGAGATCTATCTTTCTCTCTCTCTCTTTCACGCGCGCGCGCGCGCGCCAAAGCCCACGAGTTCCCGCGCTCCCGCCTCCCGGACGACGCCCTCGGGGTACGCGTCCCGCGTCGCTTCCCCGAGTCGCCACGACGACCACAAGGTAAGCGTTGGGCTTCGGCGAGTACACCTGGCGCGAGCGCGCCTCTTCTCCGGGGAGCGCGCGGTGGTGCGCGCGCGCTCTCTCTCTGTTTACGTCGTGCCTCTCTGTCAACGAATATAGACGCTTATAGAAGCGTACCGCTGGGTTACAGAAAGGGGAACCGTGTTACCCAGTAAATTTCATT